>VYZT01024161.1:0-70531 GCA_013400735.1 Pomatostomus ruficeps | reverse complement strand
GCCCGGCCCGAGAGGGGCTGGGGCTGGGCCCCGGCCGGCTCTCGCTGCTGGGCGCTCTGCGGGCCGCTGAGGCAAGCACTTCCCCGAAACAACGAATTATTAAAGGGCTGTTGTAAAAAAAAGAAAAGTAATAAAGTCGCTTAACTGCGGAGAAAGAGCAGAAAAAGTAGCGTAAGTCACTAACAGAGCCCTTTGCTCTTGCTTCAGTGAGTGCAAGAGTTTGAGGGGTACCCTTACAAGAAAACGCAAACAGGAAAGCTATGTGGTTTCTTCTCTCTGTTACAGATAAAATGCTGCGTTTATTATAGAATCATAGAACAAGCTGTGTTGGAAGTGGCCCACAAGAATCATTGAGTCCAACTCCTGTCCCTGCGCAGGACCATCCCCGGGAATCACACCATGTGCCAGAGAGCAGTGTCCAAACTCTTCTTGGAACTCTGTCAGGTTTGGTGCTGTGACCACTGCCCTGGGGAGCTGTTCCAGTGTCCGACCACCCTCTGGGAGAAAAACTTGCCCCTGATGCATCAGGACACCACTCAAGTGTTTAGAGGATTATGATTTAAAAAACACGTATCACACTCAACAGATCTGCTGAAATATACCCACGGTTTTGTCTAGTGTGAGAAACACACTTTAACACACTGTTAGCCAAGACATTGTAACCAGTGGCTTATATCTTTCAAAAAGTCGCTTCAAGCTTTTTGAACTTACTAATACATTGTAACCAGCATTCCTTATCTTCACTCCGAGTTAAACTACCTCATTGTCTAATACAGACTACATCAGTCCTACCAGAATTATCACATAAAAATCGCTTTCCAGGCCCCAAAACTCCCCTTGTTTGCATTTTTTTCCCCCAGTGACTTATATTTGGTCCACTCCTTCAGGAAAAAAAAAAAAAAAGTTGAGACATAAAAGAGAGCAAGATTTGTCCGACAATTTTGTATTGGGAAGGATCCTGGACTTGGAGTCAAAATATAACATTTTGATGCAGGTTGAATTTCCCCTCAATTCGCTCATTGCTGTCTCTCTGGGCTCACCGAGTATAAAGCCTTAGGTTGGGGAACACATCTTTTCCAATGGAGCACTTGCACTTTTGTGCAGGCCTACTTACAAACCAGCAGAAAACTGAAACACTCTTTGAACTCTCTTAACACAGCTGTTGGAATTGCAAAACCCAGTGAATGACTGTGAAAGTAACCAATCAGCTGAGATACTCTTTTGCTCCCTTTTTCTTACGGAGCAGGTCACAGCAGCAGCGCTTCCAGCGCCTGATCAGGACGCCAGGAGCGGCGGACGCCCCTCGGAGCGGGACAGGGCGCTGAATAACGGGACCTTTCCCAGGCACGCTCCGCCCTTGATTTCCCTCCTGCACCGGGCCCCTTCAGGATTTTGGGAATCGGCATTTTAGAGGTGACTCTTCACACGCGGTTTTCCCACTCGGTTTGGCAGTAGCGTGCGCGGCCCTCCGGAGGGAGCCCGTCCGCCACCGCTGCTCGCTCACCCTCGCTCACCGCCTTGGAAAGTGTCAGGAATCAACGCTCTGCCTAAGGGACAGGGTAACACGCACCCACTCACCTTTCCATGCGGTCCCACCAGGAAAGACCTGCACAGTGCAAGCTGTGCCAGCCCTGGCTGTGTCCTGAGGGAAGGCTCAGCCCTCCCCACGAGAAATGTTGCCTCTCACATGCAAATGCTGACTGTAAGCAGCCTTGCTAAATTTTAGGGGATTTGCCACCTCCTGGAAGTGCAGACAAGTTGTGTTACTTACAGAAACTGTATACTTGAGAAAAATTAAAAATATTTGTGCAAAATAAGTATTTTGCTTGCAGTAGGATGTACAGGGAATGTCGGTGTCACAGGACATCAAAGACCAGATCTTTTACACAGAATCATAGAATCATTTAAGGTTGAAGAAGACCTTTAAGATCCCTGAGTCCAACCATTAACCCAGCACTGCCAAGTCCACCACTAAACCATGCCCCAAAGTGCCACAATACCTGTCTTCTAAATACCTCTAGGGCTGGTGACACCACCGCTTCCCTGGACAGCCTGTTCTAGTGCTTGACCACCCTTTCAGTGAAGAAGTTTTTCCTGATATCCTAAACCTGCACTGGCACACCTTGAGGCCATTTCCTCTTCTCCTGCCACTTGTTACTTGGAAGAAGAGAGTGATCCCCTCCTTACCACAACCTCCTTTCAGGTAGCTGTAGAGAGTAATTAGACACACACACACCCACACACACACACACACCCCCACCCACCTCTTTTTCCCCAGACTAAACAATCCCAGCTCCCTCAGTCACTCCTAGTAAGACTTGTGCTCCAGTGTGTGCTGAAGACACTTTCCACATCTCAATGTTCGGGTGACAATGATGAACATAGTCAAAGAACACACTACACAGCAGCATTCTTCTCACAGCTTTCTGTCTGTAAAAACATTGTGTGGAAACAGAAGACTTCAGTGACAAGGGATTTGAACCAAAGAAGTATGTGAAGACATACCAGCCTCTAGGATACTGCGAAACTGAATAGACAAACATCCTAAATTTAGCAGTGATGTCTTTATTTAAATAAGAGGTCTAAGATAGACTGCACAGGACTGAGCAGCCAGGGAACTCAGGAAGAAAGCTGAAGTGTATATAGACTTTCAAACCACCCCAGCATCCCACTGTAGGATGAAAAGAGGTTGGAAGAAAGCTGAGACCTAGGATGACTTAATGTAGTAGCACTCAGCAATCCCTATTGATTCACTACAGAGAAATATTAAAATTTCCCCAAAAAATCTTATAATTTCAGGCAGAACAAGGGAAGGAATAGAATGGACGGAGAAAAATCTTTTTTGTTTCAGTTTGTTTGGAGATTTTTTCCCCCAAGAAAAAATTTTTTGACTTAGCCATATTATAAAACTCTGTCCTGGACAGCAAGAGCAGTCAGCTCAGAGGAGGGAGAACTAACACAAGGAGGAAGGGAGGGACTACACTGTAGAGACCAAGAACACCTGCATTGGACAGCAGTAAGTTGAGAATTTTTTATCAGCTTCTCTATCTATACACATTATGTGGCTTAACAGTACATTTTTGAGTAAATCCCCCCATACTGTCATCAACAGAGTCTGATGAAGGGGCAGCACAAATAACAGAGAGTTTGAATACAAGCCACTTATTGGGCTTTTTATATGAATGAGAACAACAAGTTAGATTTCTAAGATTACATGAGTTACCCAAAATCACTTAAATCAATACTAGAATAGCTTTTGTTTCCCACTATAAATAGCTTGGACAAAGTCAAGACAGAAGAGTGAAAATTGAAAAAGTTTAAGAAATAGAAGGTGCATTTTCACTCTTTTTTCATCATACTTACCTAGATTTCCTTTCTTAATATAGCAGGTCTGTGAAAATTATACTTTTGTTTCCAGTATAGATAAAAAGACCTTTCACTTGCATTTGTTTCTCTTTTAATTGTGACTCTAAAACAATTGCATCAAAAGTATTTTACTAGCAAAGCAATTCAGATTAAAATATGTCATTTATATGCTGAGCCCTTCACACTGGACGGGGCTTTTGCCATATAGGAGGGAGACTTTCTACTTGCAGATGTAGTGATTCATCTCAGAGGAAGAAAAATTACTTCATTTATTGATGTTCCTCTTCAACTAAATAGCTGATACCATTATGAACATGAGTTAACTTTGCAACTAATTTTAGTACCTCATATATCTCTTAAGTTATTTGTAAGGAAGCCACATGGAAACAGTGACTTTAGATGACTGGAATTTTTAGACTCTTACTGACTGTGTGTGTGCTGTTTCCAACACTGTCTCCTTGTAAACAAAAATCAAACAGCTGAATAAGACAGCGATGCTCAGAGTCTACGAGCTTTAATATGCATGCAATATAAATTCTGAAGTTTAAAAGTGCCACTTCCATCTTAGTGCTAACAAGTCTCATTCTACCAGAAATACCTATTTGTGCCTGTTTTGTGGCTGTTTTCTAATAAGACAGAAGTCATTAAGTAATACCATACTATATGGTATTTCACAAAAACAAGCAAACCAAACCAAATGAAAAACAAGAACAAAACTAGAGAGGATATCATGTTATTCTTCAGGGTGAGGACTGCAGAAAGTCTTTCACTTCACCTACTCATCTGCTTTCTTCATTAAACAGTTTATAGCTACAGTGGGACACCATTAAGTTACCTACTAAAATAAGTCAGTCTATTAAAACAAGAAGCATTACTCCCTCACAAAACATGTCATCAGGAGTCAGCTATAGATGTATCTTTCTCTCTGCCTTCTTCCTAAATAGGTCATTGCCTTTTTGGAGACATGCATGGGGAGAGAACAATAAAATGTTTCATGTTACAGTAGCCACAGAAACGAAAGTATCATTGAGATTTTTAATGTTCTAAAACAGAATCTGTCTCTTCAATGCAGTCAGGAAGTGATGGTGTGTATTTTGGTGCAAACCAGTGCATCCTTTATGCCTTAACAAATCGAAGAATCTTGCCATTTGATAAGAATAGGTTAGAGAGCATTAATACACAAACCCTTACAGCTTTTAACACAAGGTGGTTGTTGGTGGGTTTCTGTTGTTTTTTAACAGGTTGTTTTTTTCTCATTCTTGTATGACTTAACCGCTGCTTTGTTGCTAAATGTCATGGTTCTTGCTGACCATATTTGCACAATGTATTCCTACAAACTAGCACTAATACAACCTATGGCAGCCAGCATCTAAAAAATCACAGTAGTCAGGGGAAAAAAATTATTCTTCCCTTGGTGCCTTCCAGACAGGTATGGCAGTAGTGAATACAGTAGTGAATTAGTATTTTGGGAGTCTGTACCAGCAGTCTTTCTTTCCCTGGTGATTAGTTCAGTTTGTCAGTGAATTAAATTAGTTTCTCCTCTGAGTTACCTTTAATTGATTTAAGTGCTCTCCATCCATAATTGAGATGTAGGATAGAAGGTGGGAGAGGATAGTACATAACTTGAATATTCTTAAGCAATGCCATTAGCATGACAAAATGGGTAAAAATTAAGAACTTTCTACTGTAAGTTGTAAGAATCTGTAAAGTGAGCATCATCTCACTTGTTCAGCTTCAAGAAATCAAATAAAAGTAATTTCGGGTAAAAGCTGAGTGGATAAAATGAACAACTATTTGACAAAACAGAGGGGATGTCAATATAGCCATAACTAAGCATGTTGCACTAAACTTTTGTAGTATTTCATCATCTTCTTTCCTCTTGCTTAAACATTAGTATATTAAGCATTAAATACTTGAACATATTGTGCTACATAAAATGCTGAATATTTTTTATTTGGTTTATCTAGTGCTTTCTTTCTTCTACTCACACTCTTTGCTTTTACCATTCCTCTGCGTGCCTTCTGTTTAAAGCTACTTACTTCAAAGTTCCATTGAATTTCAGTCTACTGAAGGCATTACACTCAGTCTCCTTCATTTTTATGTAAATGGGAGATGCTATTTAGAGAGTCCTGCAGCCTAAGCAGTGACTAGACCTTCACCTTGAGTGTCAGCTTCCTAGAAACTCCCCATGCTCTACTTTGAAAGACATGAATTGTTCAGAATCCTGTTTCCTTGGCTGGCTTTCACAACTCGTAAGCTCAGCTTTGTTGTGGGCCGGCAGTTGTTATATTTTCTAAAATGCTCTGTCCTAAAAGTTGAATCTCACCATTCTTTTAGTTCTGTTTTGCTGTAGTACTTGAGACCTAAATCACAGAGGAGGTGTCTTACTATTAAGAAAAAAATCTATGTATCATGCAGATTTCAGATAAAAAACATTGAAGGTTTCAAGAACATCCAAAATAAACTAACTAGGTGTTACTTTTTTTTTTTCCCCACTATTTTTATCTTCAAAAGGATTCATCCAGTACCAGAAGGGAATCAAATAACAATATTTAAATTACAAACTAGTTATATCTTAGTCAAAATAAATATTAATCTAGCCATGGCTTAACTATCACTTGCTACAATCTGTTGAATATATCAAAAAATACTTCTATCTCACATTACCAGCAGGCTACTTGGAATTTTTTTTTTTTGTAAAAATATATAACTTTATCAAAACTCTAATTCTTAAGTTAATTTTCAAGTTGAAGTTTGAAAAAAAAACCCCTCCATATTATCTATGGAAATTAATAAGTAAAAAACTCTTATTGGATTTTTACCATTGAAATTTTGATGTGACATTCACACACCTTCTTTATGCTCTGCTGTTTCTGAAAGTTTTATCTAAAATGTTTCTGGAAGCAAATTTAATAGAAACCTTTAGCACAGGTACCAGAGCTGTGTGTTGCATCTAAAGCACCAACTATACCAGTGAACTGTAAAAGAATCAGGATGATCCTCCAAAGCAGTCAGTTGCCACCTTCCCTTTTTAATTTAGGAAATCAAATGCAAGAACTACTCTGAGAAAATGTTCCATTTGCAAGTTCAAATACCCAAGTGACATAACATCAAAACTATTTTTCTTTCAAAGAACATTACTTGTTTCCCATATGTGTATAAATTGATGTGATCTGTAAGGTTCAAAGCAACTTAAACTTACAAGACACTCAGAAAACTGAAGCAAAATCTGATTATGTAAGGTGGGAAATTTTCCCTTCATTTTTTTCTTAGATCAGTTAAAGCCAACATTTCATCAACTAATATGAAGGTGATGTAATAAATGTCTAGGAACACAGGAACAGATAATTTTTCATAACTCTTTACCTATCCAATAACACTGCCACACTCTTAGATTCTTACTTCTGTGAGGCACTTTCACCATAATCACAGATGTATGTTACAGGAAGCCTGGTTTGGTGACACATAGTAGTTGTACATGGTAGCATTCTGAGTAACTCTCTAAACATAAGTAAAAATGAAATTGTAAAATTCTGACTCCTCTGAAACAAAGAAAAATTATGATCTGTTAATGCTTCTTTATAAAGATTTTCACTGTTACAGTGTTCGACCTCTTGGACACTGCTTTTTCCTACCATCTCAGCTTCTCCTGACAATGTTTCCAATGGAACTTCCTTTATCACCTAGTGCAGGACAAGGAATAGGGGGGAATTATTTGTAGTTTTGTCTCAAGCAAGAGACTTTCCATGTACTACATGATTCCCACGTAGGATCTGTAGCAGCTGTAACAGGATCATCAGGGAAAGAGTATTTTATTACACTCAATGAGGTTGAAAAAATGGCATTAAGTTACTGCCAGTTGTAACATGTGGCTTATTTAATTAGGTACAGGTAATGGGAGAACTCCCCAAATTAAACACATTTGAGGCAATTACTACATACACAACATGAAGCGCTTGAGAGCTCTGATCTCCAGATATTGCCTACAAAATGTCCACGTGCAGCACTCTTACTCTCTCTGGTTAACTTGGGTGTTTCCATGACTTAGCTTGTGTAGGGAAGCATATAATAACTATTTCAGATGGAAAATAGCTTTTTCCTTAGGATTAAATATTACTATTAGAAAAGAATTCTCCAAGAAGTTGAGAATCTCAGTTGTAAAATATCTTCTAATACTAAAATTAAGGACTAGCCACATTATTTTTAGGAAATCTCATGGAAAAGGGTAGAAGAATAAAGCAAAAATTTTTTTTGCAAAATATTTGTGTTAGAAATATTCCACCCACTTGCAATTACCTTCTCCTTTCTATATCCTGTGTCTCTACATTTTTCTTGGTAGCAAAGGTCAGTTCCTTATATTTTGTATTTTCCACCCTGAAAGAACTCCTTACAACAGCATTTGCCAGCTCCTTATGAACTTTTCTTTACTGCAAGACAGCTTTAGACTTTGTGTCTTTGACAGTGGATTCCACAAAATGGTACAAAACGCAGGTCCCAAAGTCACAGCAAGGCCACGTCTAAATGTAGGACTGCTCCCATCTATCAGGAGAATTCACACCATTTTTCCACTCTGGAATGGAGTGACAAGGCTGTGCCACCCTTATTCCTTAGAAGCTGCCCACAGGTTTCCCAGATCCAGCTGCAATGTTGGCAATGTCTGCTTAACTAGTACAGCACCATTATAAAAATAATCAATATGGGAAAACATTTGTTGCTGTGATTGTGGCATTCACACAATACATATCTCAGTGGCTTTTAAATTGGAAGAGCACTAGTCTTAACAAAGCATGGCAAACTGGGAGATTCACTCAACAGCTCGCATCTGATCTAGATTAAAATTCTACCAAAGACACATCCACACCTTCCACCAAAAAAGGCCTGGCACAGGGAAGGAGACAATGTTTTGGTCACAGGGGTAACTGGAAGGAATGCCTGGCTAGTGGATTTCACCAGTTTTCTTTTTACCATTTATAGCAAATAAACTAATTTCAGTGACTTTATAAATTATATGCTTTAAAATCTTGTTGCCTATGTGGCTTGGGTCAAGATTACAAGATGTGTATATAGCTTGAGTTATGAGATACCAATATAACCTAGATCATAATTTTCTATACTTATGTAATCTAAAACATAACTCTTTATACAATGCAGTAACTAACGTGTGATTTACTAACTACTTAATTCTTAAATGAACAAAACTCGCCAGGTGGATAGTCGCAAAAGTAGATAGGCATAGCCATATTAGAAAGCAGCAGGATGTACTGATGAAAAGTTGACAAATGTAAAGCCAATTAACCACAAATTGAAGAATTTAGACCAGTTAGATCCAGAAAGACCAAGGAACACCATAACTGCACGTGCTCCAAAGACAAAGTCAAAAAGTTCAGATGTGAGGAAGACCTTGAGCCTTCATCGAATAAGACCCCCAAGACCACCTAAACTGGGGAAGCACAGGCGCAGTGCAGAAGAACAATTTATGACCATGACATAACCTTATGTAAATTGATTCCAACATATGTATGATGATGCTAGAATGACATAGCGATACTGACTGTATAAATAAACCACAGCACTTGACAAAGGCAGGTGAGTTAGGTGGAATAATCCCCCTCACCTCCAGCACTGCAATAAACAAATACCCACTCTATAGACATTAGTCAATGGAGTTTCATTTCTAGCCTACCTTTTCGGGCATCAATCATCATAATCCATCTGGGTGATGTGAAAGAATGAAAGTTGCAGGTATTTAGAACGGGCGCATCACTTACTGGAACTCTTGCGTGCACTAATGAAAACTGGAGAATTACTGTTACAAGACTGGGGGTTTTTTAGGGAAAATGTGGTTTGCCTTACATAGCACCACAAGATTTGAAAAAAAAGTAGTCACGTCATATTAAAATTTAACTTTATACGTGCAGTAGGGAAAGTTGCAAATCCATGTTAAGTGTAACACACGCCTAAGCATCTTGGGCAGCTTTTTCACTAGGGACAATCCTCATCGGAACTTCCTTGTTGCTCCCTCACAAAAAACCAGAACGGCACCTAAAGCAAACCTCCCGGCATCCTGGGAAGACAGCCCCCTGAGACAGCCTAAACCCGAGCAAGAGGCTGAACTCAGCCCGACAGCCTAAATCCCGCCGCCCGGCCCCGGGCTCCTCCCACCGGGCAGGGCGCGCGGGGAAGGCCCCGCCCGCTCCCGCCCCTCTCGGCGCAGCGCGCGGGGTGAGGGGGCAGCGGGAGGCGGTGCCATTTTGGGAGCGAGGGGCCGGCGGCGCTGCCCCTCCCGCGGCCGGGTGCAGCTGCCTTGAGGCTCGTGTCCTCCCCCGCGTGGGGCTGCGCCGCCTGCTGCTCGGCCGGGCCACCAAGGGAAGCCGCTTCTCCTCCGCCACTACCGCTGCTGCCACCGACGTGTGCCACCACCGGGCGGGGAAGGGGCAGCGTGGGGATGGCGGTGTCAGCGCGCAGGAGCCGGCGGCTGCTGAGGTTGTGTGACGTGGGCGCTGGGCTGAGGGAAGCGTTTGTGTGTTTGGGAGAGGAGTGGGCTTTGCACCGTGGGGAAGGGAGGCAGGAGGGGGCTGACACACCTCCCCGAGGGATTGGGCCGGCGTCCGCGCCTTCGCCTCGGACGCGCCGCCGCCGGCCCGGTGTGGGAGCAGCGCCAGCTTCCCCCGGCTCCCGGGTGTGTCCTGGCGCCGTGTGAGGGGAGCTGGGCTACGCAGAGGGGTCGTGCAAGGAAAGCCAGCCAAGTTGCCCTGTCTGTAGGTTCTGCCACATAGGCCTTATTTTTACATTTGGGAAAGGTATTGTACAGGTGGAGTCCAAGGCCTTGAGTTAGTTGGTTGAAGCTTCCGGATGTTTCACAGGTCAGTTGAAGTGGTAAATAAGTCTGGCATTCCGTGTGCCAGCTCAGGTTCAGTGCTTACAACCAGTTTTTTACAGAAATGAGATAGACCCGAGCTTGTCCCATTCAAGAGGTGAGAGTGTCAGAGAGACTGCACTTTCCTTGTGCATACTTGCTCTCTCCTCCCCAAGGACGCAGTGAATATGTTTTTGCATGCAGCTTTACTCTCTCCAAGGTTAGTCGGGGAAAGTCCGTTGGAGATTAGCAAGAAAGGATATTCCTATGTGGGACAGTCACAGAGCAGCATCCTCTGTCATTGGAGATCTTGTTGTGCAGCAAGTGTTCACATGTTCACTGTTTTCGTTCCACATCAGGAAATGGGGTCTGCTTAAACACCATCCCAGAAGAAAATGAGGACATGGAAGTTAATAAAGTAACTTTTGTTTCCCCCAATACTGTTTTTGAGTGGAGCCAGAGTAACATTTTTTTATAGATGGGGATAGACTGAATGATTAGTAGTAATGTCATACTTGCTTTCTAATGTACAAAAATGAAGAACTAAGAAGCTGGAGGTATGCATAAAACACACATATCTTGAGAGGAGTAGAGAACCGGTTGTACCAGTTCTGAGGAAAAGCAGGAGTTGTATGGCTGTGTTTCTTCCTCTTCTGACAGTAGTGCTTTCTGCCAGGTACTAAAGTCAAGTGCAGACAGCAAAACCTCCTTGGTTTAGACATTTTGATATGAGAACGGCAGCTTCTCTTCGTTTGGGTCGTAGGCGAGAAAGTGCCTAGAGTAACACCTTTTCTTGTCAGTTTTACAAGTGAACATGAGGGGATAATGCTACAGCTCCTTTTCAGATAAAGAAAAAAATTATTTTCTCATCCAGGATGAAAAGCATGTGACACTTTGTTAATACTTACTCTTAGAAAGTTGAAATGGTCACAGAAAACAGTAGAACGAACTCTCCAGTAGGAAAAATATGTTCTTTCTTGTTTGAAACTGCATTTATTTGGAGGGGAAGAATTTGCTCTTTATTGCATAGTATGTAGAATTCAAAATCCAAGAAATCGAGACTAATAGATGGATGAAGGCATGTCACAGTGATTAGTGCCATCTTGCTTTCAAACAGCTTGTCTCTGAACCTTTCTGGAGCTTACTGGTTTAATTCTTAGAATGCAGTCTTTTTGGCACAGGGATTGTGTTTTGGGGTTTTTTGTTTGTTTGGGGTTTGTTTGTTTGTTTTGTTTTGGGATTTTAATTTGTTTGGTTTTTTGTGTGTGTGTGTTTCATTTTAGAAGACATGCAAGCAAGCGGTCTTGGTCCCTAACAAAAGCCTTCAGTAGTTCCAAAACCAGAACAATCATAACAGACTGCATCTTTGATTTTAAGTCTTACTTGACTAGTTCTAAATTACAAATGCCACCCAGCACCTGTTTGATTGGTGTTAAATGAGTCAGTTGGGTTTGGTTCATGTCACAGAAAACAATCCTCATGGTTGAAGTGTTTGCATTTTTGTTGGTCATATTAGTAGCGATGTCAGGCATCGGTTTGTGCACTGGAAGTTGGCATGTGCTTGTCTTTAAAACAGATTTCAAACTCTTGACAGAATAACATGGGTTGGTAGAGAACAGCAGTAACAGAGGTTAGAGATTGTTGATGTAATTAATTTTTCAAAGAGTCACATTTAAAAAGCATGATTTGTAAATTATTTAAGGTGTATCATAAAATGTGACAGCTGGACTGATACAGCACCAATGCAGTTCTTCACTAAAGATGAGCAGTAAATAATGGAGCAGTCTTGTTTAAACCAAACTTGTGGTAGGTGGTGTCTGCTTTTCTTCTGGGTGAGTGCATCCTAGTTGTGACCATGGAGGGTGTGATGTCATAGGCCTGAATAACTTCAGCTTTTTCTACTTTACTTAAAAACTGTGCATGCTGATAACCTGTTCTTTTTTTTCTAAGATGCTTCATGCTGAAAATACAATAAGGCTCTTGGAGTGTCAGGACGAAATCAGCATTGAGACATATTCTAAAAGAATGAAGTCAACAGAAGGGGCTTGTGAGAAACTCCCTGAGGATGATAACAAATGTACTCAGGAGAAAGTGGATGCCGAGGGAAAATCAAATGGTTGGATGCCTATGTGTGCCTTAGATAACCAAGGGCAACATGAAATGCAGAAGCAAGAGGAAATACCTACCGGTGTCTTGGGATCCTTGAACGAAGTTCTCCCTGAAAATAATCCAGTGCTTAGTCAGTCAGTTGATTTAGAAATTGTGCAGAATGTAAATCTTCCATTTGCTTCCACAAATGACTCTAAAGTTGAAGAAGAGAAACACCCTTTTATTGCAAATAATGCTGGTGAAGATAATACTGAAAAAAGCAGTACATCGTTCTCAGTGAAGAGAAATGAATCAGATGAAGACTTTTTTACAAGCAAAGATTTTATAGGACCTATTTACAAGCCTGCCAAAAGTAACAAACAGGACAGATCTGGCAATTGCAGTGAATGCAGGAACAATGGAGGAGACGAGAATGAATTACATGAAAACAGATCTAAAGGAAAGGAGGCAAATAAGATGCAGGCTGTTTCTGCTGCTGTACCACAAATAGATGATGAACTGGACCAGTTCTATAAAGAAATTCACCAGCTGGAAAATGAAAATTTAGATGCTAATCTTCAGGAGAAAGAAACTGAAATTTCTCAGGAACAGCACTCTCCATTTAACTGTAGTCAAAGCTCACAAGAGAATTATCAACCTGTATTGCTGGGCAGTCCACAGCCACTTTACGAGAATGGACAGCGTTTTTTGGGGGAACAGAACAGTCAGAAAATAAGCAATGAGCAGCAGTTAGTTGTGGAAATAGATGGCTGGAAAACTGAAAACACCTTTAATGGCCAAGTAGATGCGTGGGACTGCTCAGTGCCTGAATTCAGACCTGCTTGGCAGACCAGAGCATCTTTCATAAAACCTCAGGGATCTCTTCCTCCTAGAGTCAACCATCAATCCCATTTTCAGATATTTAATCCCCCACCACAAATCCCAAATGCTCTCCCTTCTCAGAATGGGGGACTTTCTTATGAGAATTATTATCGTTACTGTGAAAATGCAGGTATGAACAGTCATGGTCCATTGCTCGGCCAAAATACCAACTATTCTGGTCATACTGACATCCATACTACTCAGGTCTTCAGGAATGGAAATAATGATCAGAATAGATGCCAAAATAATGGTTTCTGTGAAACCAGAGACGAGTGTTGGAAGGATCCAAAAGCTGACAGTACAGAAGGAATGCACAGCTTTTCTTCATTGCAGTTATCTGAAGAAAGATTCAGTTGTTCACAGAAGTTGCTTCTAATCTTAAGAGGCCTACCAGGTTCAGGGAAATCAACACTTTCTCGGTAAGTGAGGACTTAAAGCTTGAGAAGTTTATTAAAAAATTTTTTTAAATTTAAATGGATCTGTAAACACTAAGGAAACTTTTTTCTTTGTAAATTAGGCTATTAAAATGCAATAGTTTAATGCTTGCTGTCACATGTACTTAGTGCAAGTGACAGTAAATATTGAAAAGATTTACTTAGGAGTTTTATCTCCCTCAGAATTTTGATGAACTGGAGCTCGTTTGTGTTAAATTTGAAATGTTGAGCATTCATTAAATTGCATAATCTTTTATTCTGATATTTTCGAGTGTACTAGTATGTGATGGTCTGCTGCTTTTTTTAAAAAAATTTCTTAAATCCCCTCATTTAAAAAATCTTCCATCTAATCTAATAATGTCAATTTGACTGAACCAGAAGTACATTTTCATGCCTATGCAGAAATTTTCAAAGGCCATTAGAAGAACGCTGCTGCTCTGAAAATACTTGTTTTCAGTGTGTATTGATGAAGCTGAGCATTATCTCACTCCCTTTTTTCATAGTGTGATCTGTCAACTGCTCTTGTTTGTTTGTGAACAAGGCACAAGAAAAGTGATATTTTTTCTTCAAGTATACTTGTTGAAGTCTGACAGGGGTAAAAGCAGGTGCCACCTCCAACTTGGATTTTTGCTTTGCGTTGTTTTTGGCCTAGTTTAAAAAGCACAAAAAGCTGACGGAGCACAGACACTACCTGTGTTAAGTGAAAATCAGATTCTCTTGTGTATATAAAAAGAAGTCACTAAATCAGTACTTACTGATTGAGTTTCATCCAGAAACTACATCACAGATGGGATGTCTTCTGTAGTTATCATCTGTTGGATGTGAGGAGCCTGGGAAATAGATACAGCGATCATGTTTGTATTTGTTTTTTATATAAAGGAGTAACTTTCCGTTTGTGGAGTTTTTCCTGATATTTAGGAAACACTAATCTCCATATTACAGCTAGAAATCTCTAACAGGTATTTTTCTTCCATGTTTGAGTAATTTTTGCTATATTTTATAGTTACTGATTGCTGTGTTTTGCAAACATCCATTCATCAACCTGCATGTGCTCATGTGGTATTATTGCAATAATTTCTTTAGTATGTGAAAGTAACATAAAAAATTTAAAATACAAGCCTGTGGAAAAAATGCTGCCTCATTGAGTTCCGGGATTGGATAATACTTAATGTGAAGATACCAAATATATTTGTTTTCCATGTTTGTTGTGCTAAATTGTCTCTGAACCTTTCCCCAAATACCTGACTCATATTATCTGAAAAATTCTGAATATCTTCAGGTTTTTAAGAACATGTATTTGTGCTTTTTTTCATCTCTCATTAGTGAGATCAGTTACTGATTTTATTTAGCAGATGGGAAGGTGGGCACTATGAGATCAAGGTTAAGAATAGTTACCAAAAGTGGGTGCAGAACTTGAACTGCATGGAGCGTGTTTTTCAGCGTATTGAATTACGTGCAGTTTCATGTGTTCAGTGCTTGGTTGCAATTGTTAATTCCCGTGAAATCATGTCTCAGAGCCTTGGATACCTTGGGGAAGAAACATCCCAGAATTAACGGCTGCCTATGGGGGAAATACAGGTATTATTAGTTAAGTCTTAATAAACACGTTTTGAACGTGTTTTTCTATGTAACATCATAGAATTCTGCAGTGTAGACCAGGACAGCAGGGATGTCACATCTGATGTCATATTAGTACCCACAGGTATCCTTGCAGGCACAGCGTGTTTGGCACCTGCAGACAAACTCTACCATTTGTGCCAGTAAAATAACTGTGAAAGAAAGCAGAAAATTCACATCATCTGTGTGGATCAGCACTAGCGGGGAATGAGGTGTATCTTGCAAATATGTTTCCGAAGTAGAAAATGACGGCAGAGCCAGCAGTGAGGCCTTGGAATCTTGAGTTTCTGTTTGTGTTTGGTGCTGAGTAAGGGTTTTTAAATACAGACACTTTTCTTCCCACTCACAACCTTGGCCCTTGTCTGTCCTGAATCTTTGACTGAAGTTTGTATTTTGTTTTGACTCTTCCATTCCAACTAAGCAGTTGGAATCACGGGCTTGTTTTTTGGGAGAGACTAGTAGGTGTGAACTAGTCCGCTGTTCTGCTTGGAGGAGGTCTGTCACTGTCATTGGATCAGGTCAGGTGTGCCTTTGTCCGGCCTGATCTTAAAAACCCCCCAGAGATTCTGTGGTCTCGCCAAACTTTGCTAGTACAGTACAACCCACTAAAGTAAGGAAATTCTTCCTAATCTCCAAACTGAAGTTCCTAAGCCTTAATTTGTATGTCCTGTGTAAAAACATGTGCTGTTACACGGTAGAATCTGTCTCATCTTCTTTGCAGCTTCCCTTCTGGTAAGGGATGGGCTTATTCACTGTAGTCAGCTGACATCAGACCTTTCACTGCCTCCACTGCCCAGCTAAACAAGCCCAGCTGCTGTTAACCTCTCCTTAGAGGTTGTATGGCTGTAGCCATCTTGGTAGCCATCTGTTCAGCCCTTCCATGTTTTCAGCATGTCTCTTGAACTGGGAAGTCCCACCCTGGACACAGTGTTTCAGAGCTGACCGTACAGGAGCCAGGACGAGATGATACCTTCTCAGATGATCTACTGGCCACACTTTGTCTGCTGAAACCCAGGTTGTGGTTTGCCCTGCCTTTGATGAGAGTACACCATTCACTCATCTCATTTGATGTCCCTGTAATCCTCAGACTCTTTTCAACAGAGCTGCTCAACCAGTCACTTCCCACCTGTGCTGATGCTTGGGTTTCATCAGTTGCAGAACTTTACTCTTGTTGAGCATCGTAGTGTTTTACTCAGCCCAGTTCTCGGGTCTCAGTGGCATTCTGGATAGAAGTCTCACTGTTCAGCTCCGTGTTGAGCATCACTGCTATTTTGGTGTCATCTGCAAGTTCTCTGCCTCATCATCCAGGTTAATGATGAAGATACGGAAAAAAATTGGTCTCTCTATCGCCTTTGCTGTTCTGTGCTTGTTACTGGCTGGGAGATGGTGTTGGAAGCGTTGATAGTTTCTGAGTATGCTGCATTCTTCACTCGGCCCTCATTGACTAAGGCACTTGTTTCATCAGAGAGTGCATTCTAGTCAGTAAACAATGATTTGTATGTTGCAAAACCTACACTGACTCTTCCTGGTTACCTTAATTTCCTTAACATGTTTGGAAATAGATTCCAAAAGGATGCACTCCATTGTTTCCAGAACAGAGCTTATGTGAGGTTGAGCGGCCATTAGTTCTTTGGGTCTTTATCTTTACTTGCCTTAAATATGAACGTAACATCAACCATTTCTGGATCATTGGGGAGCTCCCCTCATCTCATGGATTTATTTCCTGTGTCCACCTGACTTGGACCATCCTGGCCCCTGAGGCTCATACAAAATCCTGTTTCTCAACCATCCATTTCCAGTTTCGTTGTCCTGTTCATATCCAATGATGGCTTTTGGTCTGTGCTTACTAGCTCCATATCTGCTTCTGAATTCTAAGCTGATTTCTTCAGTTCCTTCTCTATCCTGTTTCTTCCCAGATTAATTTTCTCCCTGGTTCAGTCAGTGGTATTATGTCACTGCCAACTTCATTTTAACAGTGTCTTCCCTCTGCTTCACTCTTTGCCTCGGCCCTGTTTCCTTGCTCTAGTGCCAGTACCAAGTTGCTTCTTCCAGCGTTTATACAGCGATGATGCTTCGTGTGTCCTCCTGTTTCAGGGTAGTTTTGTTCCTTCTGTTGTCATTCTTGTGCTGGGAGAAGTGTGTTCTTAAAATGCAGTATTGGTCCTGAATCAGCTTCCTGCCACTGCCAGATTGCTCTGTTCAGGATTGGGTTTACTGCAGTGAGAATCTTTGTGTTTTCTGCTCTACTTTATACAAAAATGAGTTCTTTTCACCACTGTTCTCTGCGCGCATGATATTTTAAAGTTGTATACCTTGGTCAGATTTACAAGAAGTTTTTGCAGGGCAAACAAATGCATGTACTTTGTCAGATTTCACTTCCTCAATCGAAAGCTTCTCAAAGAAAAGCTTAGAATAACAAAAATTTATAAAAATGCTTTATTTTTTCCTTGGTTTTGGAAAAGATTGACCATGTAATTAAAAATGTTTGAAAAGAGTTTGGCCAGACAGATACCTAGCAGTGATAGCTTTATCCCAAGTAACCAAAGTCTGCTACAATTAGAAGCAGATGATAATGTGATCTTACAATCCTGGGAGAAGTTACAGAAGAGAGACTTTTATCTTTAGAATATTCTGCTACTGAAGTTGGCAGCAATTGCAATTTGCCTGTTCTCCATAAATATCTAAGCATTAATTTGAATAAAAGGGTGCTTAGTGAAATTGAAAGAACAAATATTGGTGTCATTTAAGAAGTCCATTTTTAATTAAATCCAGTAATAAATAAAAGACAGTTGTCTTTATCTGGGACCATTCTTCCTCAGGGCAAAATCTTCTGAAGGGAAGCGTTAAAGAGTTGGTCTTCATAGCTGAATGTAGAAGCAGTGGTGTGCAATTGTTTCTATTTATGTATTTATTTAAACAGTGTTACAAGCAGCGCTTTTAAAGGAGCGCTTACATAGCTCAGTAGTGCTGCATATTTTGGAACTATATTTAGTTATTGCCTACTTTTTTCCTCATCCGCAATATGCTAACTGTTTTAAATAGGTGAATTCTTAGATTCTGAGATACTTGTTTATTGTAAAATCATTCATCACAGTAAGCTAACCAGGATACAGGTTTGGGGACCATTTTAGTTGTGAAGAAAAAGGAATTGAATGTGTGCATGCATGCACACATGCCCTGGAAAAAGTGTGTATTGGCTTGCTGAGTCGTTAATATTTTGGTTTCAACGTGAGTTTTTTATGTCAGTATAATAGCTTCTGTTAGATCAGATAGCATGTCTGGAAAAAGTAGGTGAGCTGCTTTAATTTCAGTGTCCTACTGTGTTCAGAGGTGGGTGTTTGCTTGGAGGGAAGGTTTAGGGTGAAAAAGATGGATTACAGCAGTTGGATTATATGCTACTCATTTCAAGCATGTGCACATACTGATGCTGACTAATCTGTAATTTGAGTTTCATTAGAAATACATTTATCTTTTTTCTTTCTTTGTCTCTCAAAAGTGGAGTATCATCTCTGTGGGTTTAGATAGTAATGATGCTTTCTTTGTATAGATACGCTTTTTGTTCTTTCTGTTCTCTAGTTCACGAGCCTGGGATAAGTTTTACTTCCAAACACTTGCTAGAAGTATATTAAGTATATGAAGTATTCCATATGTCAACAAATAGGTTTCTGCTTTGAATTTTAGAAGTTTAAATACTCTGAATTCTGAAAGAGGTAATTGTCAGGCTTTTAAAATATTATGTTTTATGATTTAATTTCACAGTTTAGAAAGAGGTTCCAATTCTTACCACAATATTTGAAGTTTCTCTTCATAAATTCATGACTTTTGTGATAGCTTGTGTGTTGTGTATGGGGTAAGGGCTCTGTTACTCTGGTCTCTTTGGTAACCACTTTGCCTTCTCAAATTCTATGGTTTTAGGATTATTGCAAATACAGTTTACTGTATTAAATCTGTTATTTCAGTTATATTGATTCATTAATAATTGTGATGTATTCTGAACTTCAAGGAACACTAACAAAATATTTCAAGAACACACTTTGTTGATGAGTTTGCAAGATTTCTGAACCCTTATCACTGTATTTCTTTATTGCTACTAATGATGTTTGGAAGGTTCAACAAAAGAGTTTGAGTAAGTGAGTTATTCTCCAGAACACAAGCAAAGTCAGTTCTTAGAAATAAAAATGAAAATCAATGTCTCATTAGTGTTGATTTGTCAGTTCATATATTCCTACAGAAACCTGATGTTCAGGCTCCTAGGAACTGTAAGGGTGTGTCAATCTACTCAGCTAGCAGAAGAATCCCAGATGTTATTTGCTATCTTTTTTTATTAAGACAGATGGTTCTTCAAGATATGTGTATATACATTCAGCACACAAGGAGCCAGTGTGGAAAGATGGATCAAGTTTTCCTAGCATTATTAATTGGCAAATGTAGCACACTGTAAATGAGAGAATTGGGCCATATGTGAAATCACAGCCAAGTAACTTAATGAATATAAATTTGTCAAATATTTTATGCAAGAGAGGAAGAGGGATAAAAAATTGCTGCTGTGTGTGGTGGATGATTTGCTGGTGCCACTTGATCTACTTAGAACAAGAATAGGTGATGAATCCTTCTGCTCTCTTGTAAACCAGGGTAATACACATGCTGTTGAAAGACCTAGGCTCTAACAAAACCAATTATTTATCAATGTTCAAATAAAGTGGCTGCACTTTCAGTATATCATGCTCTGCTTTCTCAAATAGCATTGCTATTTGTCCTGAAGTAACCTTAAAGCTTAGGAAAAGGAAGAGCAAGGAGGAAATAACAGTCTGTATGCAGCTTTGATGATGTTATTTGACATTGCACCGGTAGTAGTTTCTTCTGGTCTTTAGTAGTCTGAATTTTGTTGTACATATGTCTGTATCTGAAAAGCAAAACTAACCAACAACCTGGTTGTGGGACAATAAACCCGTAGGAATATAAGTTAACATGTAATAGTGTCCCAGTCATTAAACTCTGATCCATAACAGGTCTGTTGTTGGTGACAGGCGGCAAAACATAGCAAATTCCTTGTGTAGGAATTACATTTAAGTGACTCTTTGTGCAGATTGGTAACTTAGAACGAGCGTATCTTTGTTCCCCTGAATTATTTGGGATCTGGCCAATTCTTATTTGTTCCTGCCACCTCAGCAGTAGTGCAATCGCACATACTGCTAGTGCAGTTTGGCTTTTGTAGCCTGTGGGTCTGTTGCCTATTTCTGAGCTGGAATACTTGCTTAAATTTCCAGAGAACAGTGATATCTGAGTGTTGCAGTGGGCGCTAAATGCTCCTTGGCACTACCCGGCTGTTTTCTGTTTTCAGATTTAAATGTGCTGTAGAATTAAAAGTAGTTAAGGGGGCTTAAAGTCCAATCTACACCTATTCTCTGGGCTGGACTTTAAGCAAAATTGTACTGTGGTCTCAGTTAAATAAGGTTTTCCTTTAAACACCAGTTTTCAAGGACTTTCTGGAATTAGGGTTACGTTCGGCAGAATGGGGAGTTCTCATGATTAGATTGCTTTCTGGAATACTTCCAAGTGAGCATTGAGATGGAAAATGTTAGCAAATACATTCAATTATTATGAGGTACTTGGAACTTACTGTAGTAGAGCTGTAAAATTAGATGGATACACACGTCTCCTGAGAGTGGAGAAGAAGCAAGAAATACAGAAACAGTGGGGGGGAGAATACATTGCTTTAATTTGGATTAGTATTATTGGTAATATATACATGGGTGCACAGTTACAAATCTGTTTGCAGTTTGTAAGAAGTCTAGAAGTAGGTGACAGTTCAATTTATTTTAGCTATATTTTTTAATGTGTTTCTCTATCTGAAAATTAAGTTAATATAAAATTGTGTTTTCCTTTCACAGTGTTCTGCTGGGTCGGAGTTGTGATGGCATTGTACTCAGCACCGATGATTATTTCCATCAGCAGTACGGATACACCTATAATGCTGCTCAGCTCAGTGATGCCCACGAGTGGAACCGGAAGAGAGGTAGGAATGAATAAAAGGAATCCTATTAAGATGTGTTACACAGAGGAAATAAAGTGTAGCATAACATGTATGAGTGTTACAAGTCTATATGAAAAGCAGTAAAGCATCTATAGAAGTATTTAAAGTATTTTTTATGCTTTAATTCATGTATATATATATATACATTAAATTTTGAACTTCTACAAGGTGCAGAGTTAAAAATAGATGATCTTGTTTCTTTGGGCATCAGGTTTTTGTTTTTACGTCTTTTTATTCCTGCCTGTACCTTTTATTCTTTCTCTTATAACAGTGTTTCAGTCAGAATAGATTAGTGAAAGAAAATCTGGAGCAGTTAATTATTTTTTTTTTTTGAGTTACATGTGATTTAACTTGCACAATTTTTCATTGCAGCAAAGCAAGCAATGGAGCAGGGAAAATCTCCAGTTATAATAGACAACACTAATACTCAAGCCTGGGAAATGAAGCCATATGTGGAAGTGGTAGGTTTTGTTGCGTGATTGTCATCTGTAACAATTTTTCAAACTTACCCTGTATGTGATAAGTTGATATGTTTTGTCCAGAAACATTTTTTTTACTCAAATTTTTAAAGAGAGAGACTGCTTATTGATAATGATTAGTAATTGGTGTGGCAATGGTTTAGATCAATTTAAGGATTGACTTGATTTAATTTGCTTAGCCTGGAGTGAAAGCTAAAACAGCCTGGGGGTAAGTGAAATTCAGCATACTACCACAGCAGAGGACACTGCATCTGTTTATTATACTTGTCTTTTATTTTTTTCTTATGTTTTATGTGATCATGATATGCATCACACGTATTTCTTTGCTTGCTGCAGGCTCTAGACAAAGGATACAGAGTGGAATTCCATGAGCCAGATACTTGGTGGAAGTTTGATCCTGAAGAATTAGAAAAGTAAGGTTTCTCTCACAGAAATCATGGTACTTTATGTAGAGAGATAGATAGGCAGATAAATGTGCATGCTTAAATATATATGCAGTAAGTTATATTTTATTCAAAAATAGTTTCTTCCTGGTTAATGTCCTTTTTCTCTCAGATGTATCTGCTTTAGGCACCTATGAGGTATCAAACCAGCTCAGGGATATTTCTTTGTTTGAAATGTAGTGTAATATTTTCACAGTTGGTGACAGAGTTCTCACTGATTGTCGTGTTATATGCATCCAGCTGACTTCCCCTCTGATTGTTTCAGCTTTGTAAAGTAGCTCCTACAGAGCACGAAGTATGTGTGTGTAATGCTTGCATTACTGACTTGGACTTTATTGTGTTTATAAATATTCTAAAGTTTTCATCTTTTGCTCCTAAGCTACCACTAACTTGTTTCTGGAGATGGGGTTCTCTCTCTCTAGAATGATGGTAAGGTTTTCTAGCTTGGGATGCAGCACAGCCAAGTTAGGAATCCTAGTAATCAGACACTTCTAAGATATTCAGCATGAGATTTCCATTACATGAGACAGACCCTTTTTCCAGGAAAATTCATGTTTCCACATGGTCTTAATAAGCAACAGGATAAACGGATGTGAACTGTTGTTACTGTTGAATTTTATTGTTCAATCATTAATTGTAGGAGTAAAGTTTATATCTTTCCCAGAGGAAAACCCTTGAACTGTAAAGTACTGTTACCAGTTTTTAGAAGGTTCCTGGAAGTATTTTAGCAGTTCTGGTTGCTTTAACTATTTGAACAGAGGTCCCTTACCTGGAAACTTTATTTTTTGGGAGTTTAAGAAGGGTGGTGATACAAGTTTTCATTTTGTTCTTTAGTTACTTCAGGAGAGGGCTCCTCAGTTTTGTTTCGTCAGCAATCTTGCTGAGGGTGCAGTTGTGGAGGGTAGCGTGGAAGCATTTAATAGTGGCAGAACTTTGCTTTTATCAATAGATTCTGTGTTCCTCCAAGCAAAACAGTATTCCTCCTCCTGTCTGTTACGAGTTTTTGCTGCTATGTCTTCGTACAGATAGACGACTTTGTGCTCTCTCAGCAGAGCCAAGCTGCCAAGGAATGAGTGAAGATATGCCTGAAGAGGAGATCCCAGTATTAAATGACACTATACAGCAAATTTATTTCCTTTTTTTAATCAGTTTCTATGCTTGATGCAATTTTGCTGTTGGTGATTTTATTATCCTGCCTTATTCTGTAAGGAAAAGTACTTCCTCTTCTATGAAGTGATTATGCACAAGTCCGTTCAGTTGTGGATGAGTGTGCACTTTATGTCCAGAGCACTTGAGCTGTAATCTTTTTCTAGGAGTACTAAGATAGGGAAGATATTGAGTAACTTTCTGCTTCCACCATTTGGCATTAAAAGACTTAGACTCGCTCTTCCCATTTTTTGTCTGAGTGTTAATTGCTGTATAAAATCCACATATTTCTAGAAGGTTGACTTTTTTCTCTACCATTAACCTTGTTCATATTTGTGAATAAAATCAAAACTGTTAAGACTCACTACATGATTAGTCCAACATGCAGCTGCTTCTTGTCTTCTTTAGCACAATGTAGAAATTAGAAGCATTTAAACGTGAACCACATGTAATGATCACTCCAGCTTCTGGTGTTGTCTCAGGGAAGAGTGTCTGTGAGAGAAATGTTCTACTTAAGCATTTTCTTCACAGAAAGAAAGCTGATAAAATACACCTTAAGGAGACAGTGTCATTTTGAGTAGTTCTGAGATCACCAGTTCTGCTTCCTCTCCAAATGTGAAACTAGTGTGCTACCTGCAGTGTGCTTTGGACTCTTGTCAACTTGATACTTCTTTGATGTAATAATATTCATAAAGTTCTGAGGGGGCTGGGTGGCCAGGAAATCAGTCTTTTAAGGTATTTCCATGTGGAGTATCCTCTTTCTGGTATAGCCTGTTCCCAGTGTTGATTTCTCCTCTGTAGAACTGAGCAAGTTGGTAAGGCCCATACCTCTTCTGTCCCTGGCAGAAAGCACAAAGATGCAGAAACCCTGTTGGTTTGTTGTGGAAATAATTCAGCTTGGACAAGGTTTCTTGGCAATAAGAATGTATTGGGTTATGATAAATACTTGTTTACGCTACCAAAACATTTTGTTTCTCTTTCATGTCTCTTCTTTTAGATTCAATTCTGTTACAGTTCTGGCAGTTCTCTGACATTCAGTTTGTGCACGAGGCTTGTGGTTTGCTTTTGGCAGAGACTGAAATTCTCTGCTAACATGGACTTTAAGGTCCTATTCCATAGATACCCAGGAGATATATACATTCTAATGCAATGTGTAATGCCTCAGGTTCTTCATAGACCAAGTTCTCCCTGAAAGTAGCTGGTCACTGAGCACTGCAGGAATAGGACAGTACTTTGGATACCTTTTCCCTTATGTGTGTTTCCATACATTTCTAAATTTACAGCAAGTGTCAGAAATAGGAGGTGAAGGTGTTGTGAGCATGTTGTTGTGGTTCAGAACTAATATTGGTTCTTATTCTGTAGAGAGGTTTCTTGAGGAGCAAATATTCTGTCATTAAGTCTTTGAACTATGTCATTGCATTTTTTTATGCTAGTTTGATCATTGCTTCCATAAGAAGTAGTCTATGCTATTATTCATCCCTCTACTCATTAGCTAGTAAAACATGTAAAATCTGATGAATCAATAGCAAAATCCTGCTGAGGTAATTGGTGCATAGTTATAGTGAATAACATCACATTTCTGTATGAAGAAAAATAACTGTATTGTTTACTGTTACTCAATATATGCAGCTGTGAATTGTTAAAATAAACCTAAACAGAAGTTGAATACATAGAGAATGAGGACATAGTGTAATAAAAGCAAGAAGAAAAAATTGAGAATTTAGAGGTTTTTTTCTTAAAGACTGTAACATGCAATTATATATATATATACTTACATATCCCTATATATAACTATAAACATAGCAGAAAATTTATTTAAATTTTTGTTTTTGTAGGAGGAATAAACATGGGGTCACTCGTGAGAAGATTGCTCAGATGTTGGAACGATATGAATATCAAATATCCATCCCTATTGTCATGAATTCAGTGGCACCTCCCCACAAAAACACTCAAAGACCACCTCTGCAGAGAAGACATAGGTGGGGAGACAATACCGACTCATGGAGTTCTTTCAGTATTTCCAGTAGCCACTAACGCAGTTGCAGTCAGTTAATAAGAACCTGTAACTTGCCCTTTTAAAACACATCATCACCTCCAATAGAGTCGTGATCTTCTGTGTTTTAAACAGGCCTATTTCAAGACCCATTTTCTTCTGGAGGTTGTTCTATTTAATGGACTTGCATGTAAATAAAAATGTACATTAAATGTTTTTTAAAACTATATTTATTAAAGTTGTAAGACTTTGGATTTTAGTAAAATACTCAATATAGTATGGCATATAGCAGAGTCTTTCTTCATAAATCTCAGACAATGATCTTGTCATATATTAGGTAACTGTTGAGCAGGTTTTTTTAAAGAAGGGGTCATATTAGGGATCTTTTAAAAGAGAAGTAAAGCCCCAGAAGAAGAGTTTATTTATGTAATAATCAGTTTTAATGATTGTTATTTAGTCTTCTTATCTTCTTGGAGATTTTTTGAAAGCAGTTACGTTCTGGATTGTCCTTTAGTTCTATTTGGCGTGTATTGCCAATTGACAAAATTTTGTCATGGGTTTTCTGATTTCAGTTAAGAGGTTTGATTTTGTTGTTGTTGTTTTGTTGGCTTTTTGGTTTTTTTCCCTTTCTTTTTTGGTCTCAGAAGTCCATGTGGCAGCTGAAGCAACATTCTGCCAGTACAGTATTCACGAGTCATAAACCACACAACCTGAATTATTTTTTATTTATTCTCATTGGTTGCATATAAACTATGATGATGTTGGCACACCACTGACTTGTTTTGTGCTGACTAAAAAAAAAAAAAATCTAAATTTTATCACTAAACACCCAAAATTTCACAGCTGCGTCTTTCTAAGTCAATTTCTTTCATTTGCAATAAAAATGAAATTGTAAAGAATTAGGCTGTCAATTCCCAGTCCACAGTTGGGATGCATCCATTCAATATAAATAGTGGATATAATTCTGTAAAACCATCTTGCATTCCTAATTTTGGCATAGCAGATGTAATCTGTTTTGGCACATAACAAAGAATGAGCCAGTATGGAGACTGACTAACTTACTGCTCTTTTTCTCTTAAAAAGAACTATGAATTTGTAAGCGTTCACTCTGCCTTTTTCTAACAGCTTGCTGTATTAATAAAATGTGTTTGTGTTCAGTATTGTTGAAGTAGTTCAATGCAACAGTTTATATTCTTTTCAAGCTTGTAGGATTTTCTACAGATGAGCATTATTACTAACCTGCTAGCTGAAATAACCTAACTACACTTGACTTCCTTAAACACTGAATGACCAAATGTTGAATAGGAAATTTTGTCAAGAACATGAGTATGTAACTAAAAGAATTTGGATGGTTATCTATTACTCATTTGGTGTCAAAGTGTCAGAATTTTGAAAATTCCAAAGCCAGCATTTTTTTTAATTGTAGACAATTTTTGAATAGGCCCTAAAAATGACTTTGTCAGTGAAGTCTGAATACCATGAAAGCTCAAAATCCAGGTATATAATGAAGTATCTTTCTGTGGTTTTCTACACCTATTGTGCAAATTTTTATTTATGTTTTAATTATTTGAAAAATAATTTAAAATGTTTCAGTAGTGCATGCGTTGTTAATATATCAAATTATCTGTATGTATAGAAAAGAGGCTCCCAACTATGTTATCTTCCTTCATTGTCTATTATTCATATCAAGTATCTTACTGTATTTTAGTTTTCCTGGTTATCTTTCTCCATGTCTCAAAAGAACCATGGATATCAATGTAAATGCTCAGTAATACTTTAATGATGCCAAAGTTTTTATATTTAAACATGAAAGCACATGTCAAGTGCGGGGGAGATAAAAAGGTTTTGTACTCATTTACTCTATTTTACTGTAAGCTATAATATGATAAAGTTTAATGAGGCTTTAAGTAATATTCACACAGTGTGCTAAGGCATGGCAAAAAAGAGCTGATTATTGAAGATTGAAATGGGGTTTTTTAGCAGTATTTAATTATTTGAATAGGTACTAATTTGTGCTGTTTTAAGATGGTGCGGCTTTTCTTCCATTACCTTTTTAATTCTTGGTGGATGGGAGTGTTTTTGCTGTGCAAAGCATGCTGATCAATAGGCCTACAGTTTGCAAAGAACACTTAGGAGAAGGAAGCTTTGCAATTTGTTTCTGTATCAATTTGTAAATTGCTTCATCTGTACAGCTGTATTCTGAGGTAAGTACAGTGACATGATAGGTGAAAACACACTGGAATTACTGTCAGTGTAACGCTTCTCTCTTCCATGGTATAATCATATTTTATGAGGATACGACAGTCCTATCACAGACAGACATATCTCAGAAGTGGATTTTACACTACGCTATTTATATGTAAAAATAAAAAATTATGTGTAAGATATGTTACAGGTATTGAATTTCTCAAAACCAAGGAAAATTAATTATTTGGTCAAAATGTATGGCAAGAAGTGTAAGAACTTGCTACTCACCTAGACAGGGGATCTAAAAATTTTTATTATCTGTACTTTCTATACAATACTTGTATTGATGATAATGTACTTAGAACAAAGGTTTCCAATTGTTCACATTTTTAATAAATTCTAGTTCATCATATTTCATAATACAATATTGTCAGTTTGGGGTTTTTAAAGATTTATCTAATGCATAAAACCATAGTATAAATACAAATTCTAAGTTTCTTCTGCGTACTTGAAACTAATGGGATGTTTGGTAAGTAAATTTAACACTTAACTTTTCTAAGCATGAAATTTAAATGAAAATTAATTTGTAACATACATAAATTTGTTCCTATAGCAGACCACTTAGCATCAGCTGTATAGGGAAAAATGGTTCTAGTTTTACTGCTTTGTCTAAGCTGCTGTTTCATGGTTTATTGGTTTACTTCCCGAATTATCAAAACTTTCCATCAGCACTCTTTGGCTGATTTAATTTTCTTATTTTAATTTTGTATGGACAAGATAAAAATCATCACCCCAAGACCAAACCCTAAAAAACCTGTGTGCTGGTTTTGGCTGGGATAAAGTTAGTTGTCTTCAGAATAGCTGGTCTGGGACCGTGTTTTAGATTTTCCCTGGCAACAGTATTGATAACATGGGGGTGTTTTTGTTACTGCTGAGCAGTGCTTACACAGCATCAAGGCCTTTCTGCTCCTCTCAGGGAGCTGGGAGGGAACACGGCGGGGACAGCTGACCCCAGCTGGCCAAAGGGAGATGCCAGACCTTATGGCATCACGCCCGGTACATAAAGCTGGGGGAAGAAGGAGCGAGGGGGTTTGGAATGGTGGTGTTTGTCTTCCGAAGTAGCAGCTACATGTGATGGAGCCTGGCTTTCCTGGGGATGGCTGAACACCCGCCTGCCTCTGCAAAGTGGTGAATGAATTCCTTGTTTTGTTTTGCTTGCATGTGCTGCTCTTGCTTTACCTGTTAAACTCTTTATCTCAAACCACGAGTTTTCTCACTTTTGCTCTTCTGATTCCCTCCTTCATTCCACCAGGAGGGAGTTGAGTGAGGGCTGTGTGGGGCTGAGGTGACAGCTGGGGATAAACCGTGACAACCTAGTGTAACACTGCTAATTTTTTAACGTGTGATGTTAAATGATCTCCTATGAGGAATTCTCTTCTTGTAGCCATATCCTCTAGAGGTTAATTTTAATCTAGTTTGCCATGATACATATTTCTTTAAAGTTTTTTGTGTTTAAGAAGACCAAGATTGTGTCTCTTGTCATCTGTCTCTTGAAACCTTTGAGATTGTTGTTTATCTGCTGATAGATAACTGAAAACAAGGCTTTC
Organism: Pomatostomus ruficeps; assembly: GCA_013400735.1. Lineage (NCBI taxonomy): Eukaryota > Metazoa > Chordata > Aves > Passeriformes > Timaliidae > Pomatostomus > Pomatostomus ruficeps. The sequence continues at coordinate 41,399 of VYZT01024161.1, read as the reverse complement.
TCTAGCTGAGATAGGACCCATAACACTTACATTTAATTGTTTGGTGTCTGTCTTCCCTGTTGTAATTTAGACTCTTAGTATTTTCTTCTTTGAGCTGACCAGTAAGTTTCATTCTCAGTGAATTAGAAGAATTCTCACATTCATGTGTGACATGTAATTTTAACTGCTGCTTTCTCCTAGCAATCAAATATTCTGTAAGCAATGTTTTTGCTCAGTGCTGCTACATCATGGACATGAGGTAACTAGGTACAGGTTGAGACTTCAGAAGAACAGACACATGTATTGCAATTCCATGTAAAAAGCATTAAAAAGACGGGGTTGAAATTGAAGGTCCTAGTTTTGAGTGATCAGATGTTTCATGTAGATCAGATGTGGAAATACCTCATTTCAATATTTCTAGAGTGATGGTTGTCTCATTTTAATGTTTATGTTCTCATCCTTTTGAAATAAAAGCAAGAGCGGAGATTAAAGCTCTCTTAATATCTTAGGTGAAAATCTTGTACGTCAATAAATTTGTTGTGAGGTTTTTTTTCTCTTATTATAGCTAATTGGTTGAAATTAGCTGTAAATCTTATTTTGAGTTCACAGAAAAATGTGTGAAAACGTCATTTGTCTTATTTTGAAGAAAAAACAGTTTGTCAAGGTCTGATCATCTCAAATTTGAATTTATTTCTGTAGTGATGGAGAAGCAGCAAAGGGTGGGTTTTGCTTGAGGTAGACTGTCAGTGTAATTCTAGATCAAGGATAATAAAAGCATTGAAGTATTGTGTCTGGAACCGGTCTTTGCAGTTTCCTTTTTAGCTGATAACGCTGCCTTCACCACTTCACTTCCCTGGTAGGCAGGCAGTCCTTGACCATGTCATGTGTACCTTACTGATTTATAGTGCTCTTGTAACAATATCATGTTGTGTCAAGCCAGAATGTATTATATCCATTAAACACCTTCCCCCCCCCCCCCCCAAAAAAAAATCAGTTGTACTTGCAGTCTTTTTGGTGATGTTAAATATTTTGCTTTTTTTTTAGGTCTGTTAATCCAGTTTAACTTTTCTTTTGGAACATGTAGTTGCATGTTTTCTAACTACTGATTTTTAAAAGGCTGAATTCTGTAGTGGATGTTGTTTAACCTCTTTCTAAATTGCTAACAGACTAAGAAGTGCTGCTTTGACTTGAGTAAACGTGTTTATTTCTAAGGGATGTATTGTATCATGTACAGATCAGTCTTAATCATAGGCCCATAATGCTGTTTGGCTCGTTTTTATTCATGATACTTGTAATTTTTTTTTTTTCTTTATTCATTAGCCCTAAGTTTGGGTAAACCTGTATTATAGGTTATAATAATCTATGAGGAGTTACTGAACAGTTTATCCCACATCTTATTCTTAACCAGTAGTAGTTTCTGAAGGCTCATGAACCTGGCTTAGGAGTGGATTGACTGTGTTACTTTTCCCCCCGTTTAGCATTTTTCCTGATTACTTGTAAGATGGATACAGGGCTTTACAGGGACCTTGATAACAAAAGTATAGACATGGAATTGTCTGCCTGAAGCAGGTCGGGTCTGTATGTTTCAGCTGCATTTGAAGCTCTTTGCAGCCGTTTAATACATGTGCTAAATACTCGGTGAATATTTAGCATTATTCTTCACTTTATGGAGACTCTGCTTATGGCAGTGCAGCAAAAATTCATTATATACAGGATTATAAATGGAATTCTTTGTATGTAATATGTGGATGGCACAGCATTGTGTTTCATTCTGTTACTGCTTTGTTCCTGCAGTCTAAACTGAGTTCTTGGTTCCAATAATTTATGCTTAGGTGCCTTTCTTGGTCCTATGTCTAGGTCCTCTTAGAGGAGAAGCAACGGATTGAGGATTGAGGTTGCAACAGCGGAAATTTGCATGGGATACTGTATTGTGCAATCTCATCCTTGGAATATTCAAAATTTATATGGACAAGGCACTGAGCAGTGAGATCATGGTATTGCTTTGAGCAGAGGTTGGACCATGTGATCTCCAGAGGCCCTTTCTGACAGAAGTTACTCTGAGTGATAGCGTGAGAGCAGTGTCTGGAATATCAGATGAGTTAGCTCTTACCTATCAGAGGTGTTTTAAATCACTAATGGAAGTGCTGCCGGGTCCCAGGGTGTTGGATGCTGGCTGTGATGCTGTTCTTATTCTCAGATGGACACTAAGTTTCTGGCTTTCACTGCAGCAGCAAAACTGGCTGTACCCTTTATTCTGGTTATGTTGTTTCGTAGCTGTGTTGGCAGAGTTGCTCACAGGTTCCTGACAACACCTTTAGCTGATCCCCTTTTCTTTCCCTCAGTCTCCATTTGCCTCTTCTTAGCTGTATTGTCTTTCCAGAACTAGAAAATAGTAGCATATATTAGTGCTTATCTAAAGGAATTTTTTATATTCTGCCCAAAAACAAATTTCTATCGATGCTTACTAAATTGCAGAATTGAAAGACAGTTTTCTGCATCTATTCATCCCCAACACTCTGGGAATAATACAGGGCTGTTTTGTAAAAAGTAATCATCTTTAAGGGGGTAATTCATGATGTCTTTTGTGTATCTCTAGTCCATCTGGTGAAAGATACTTAAAAGGAGAAGTGAGTTAATACCAAAGTGTAGTATGTGGAAATAGTAAGTAAAATTTGGATGCTAGTATGACAAAGTATTGAGATTTGTTGAAAAAGGTGTAATGACTTCCAGGGAATGTGCATTTTAACTGAATACTTTGTAGTTCTCAGTACTTCATAGAGCATTTGAGATTAACAGGGTGGTGATCTGCAACAAGTGGAGCAGATGTTTTGAATAGCAATATTGTGTGCAGTTACCAGTATTTGAATTTTAATGTTGCTGTAATCTTGGTTAGAGGATGGTCACTTGATATTTGCTGATACTGTTTTCTTTTACTGTTTCTCTCTTGTAACTTTCCCCCCCTTTTTTTGTTTATTCTTTTTTCTCATCTCAGTCCTGTGTGTTTGTTACTACAGTTGTCTTCATAACTCTGGATCCATCTCCTCCTTCCCTTTTCTTCCCTTAATTATAAATTTGTATGGAGAGCTGCACCTTATTCTCTAATTTTTTAATGCCTCAGTCCAAACTCTTGCTAATTTAAAAACTGAGCATCTAGTACTCCACCCCCTAAGCTGTCCTTTTGAATTTTTTTCTTGTTCTGTTAAAAGTAGTATTTTGTGTTGTACAGTATATTTGTGTTCATAGCTTTTTTCCTCCTTAAGTTTGTGGTATCTTCCTGTGTTTCTAAAACTCATGTTTTTGTTCCAGAATTATGGTCTGTGCTTTGGTGGATAGTTATGTCTTTGCTATAATTTTGCTAATTGAAGTTATTTTAAATACAGCTAAAATCTGTCATCTTTCACTGAAGGTTCCTAACAGGGAATAGTTTATTACATATCTCCAGATATTTCATTCTGCTCTCATTATACCCCTATTGCTTCCTTAGTCTCACACCCATATTTTTCTTCAAGTTGATTTTGCTTGTGTCTCATCTCAAGTTTCATTTTACATTTGGTTTTGGTGTCAATGTGCTTTGGCAAGAAAGGTCAATGCTTCATCCTGTAAATCTAATCTTTTCTTTTAAAACCCTTTTGCTGTACCTGCTTACTTTACATTATGTTATGATGTCTGTCGTCTGTGTTCAGGTGCTAGGATGATGTACAGTATGTGGGTTTTTTTGTTTTCTGGTTAAAATACTTATTTCTGTGGAGTGAATGGACTGTCATTTGAAACTGAATTGCTGTTACCTCAGGAATGTAGGGGGTTTGGTGGGTGGGTTGTTTGGGTTTTTGACTTTGAAAAGTAAAGTGCTTGCACTTTGTCATGTGTTTGATTAAATGAACAGCTTCTAAAGGCATGCTTTAATCAAACCAGTTGTATGTTATGCTCTGTGTACTCTCTAGATCAATGTCTTTCATGTCTGGACTATAACAGGGCAGCAGTCTGATGACTGATTATACATTGCACAGAACTACATCACTCCTCTAGAAAATATAAAGATTGGAGCAGCTCTTTAAGCATTGTGATAAATTAGCATATTTTAAATAAAGATATTTAAATCCCACCACCAGTGGCAATGCTGTTGAGAGACAAAAGAATAATAAATACTGAGTTACTTCAGATTGAATTCAGTTAGTAGGATCTTTACTGATATGGGACAGAGAGAATTAATTTGCAACACTGTAATGTGTAAACATTTCTTACAAATAATTTGTGGTGAATTTCCTCGCTGTGAGGCAACCTGACATGTTACCACTGAAAGTACTCACTTGTTCCCACCACCAACTTCTGTGTCTTAGCTAGATACTTATTTTACTTTCTACTTTGGAGGGTTAAATGAGCATAACAATGAAGTATGTGCTTCTTTTCTTTTGATTCAGGGTCAGAGAGGTGAATCCACCCACAAGGGGAGTGGTAGAGCCAGCAAAAGACCATAGTGGCAGTGCAAAGGCAACATCTGGAGCCAAGTAGGAAAGGGTGACAAAGACTGTTTCTTCGGCAGCAAAGCACTAAGTTGAATGCTCATCTGTCTAATGGAATTTCAACTTTCAGGAAGCCCAGTAATGCTGGCAAGTTTTGTGGCTTTTTCCAGTTGCTTGATCACCTGATACCATTATTCCATTTTGTTCTGAGGAACTAGATCTTTATCACTCATTTCAGTGTTAAAGGCAAGATATGTAACAAAAAGGCTGGTACCTTGGCTTTTTTTGGTTATTCCAAAATTATAACCTCAATTTTTAGTTGTTGCTGAATCAAAATTAGGTCACAAGGAATTCATCACTCTACTTGGACTTACCAGATCTGGAAGGTGAAGTGTATCCCAGTAATTGCCATCTTATTCAAGCTGCTCTACTGCAGTTTTTATGTTGAAAACACAGTCCAGAGACTTTGGAGATTAATGATGGCATACATTTCTGAAGGATCATGTACCTCATTGCTAAATGTCATACAGAATTGGATTTTAAATTTATCTGTTCCTCCATCTTACCTGATGATTAGGAAACATTTCTTTACTGGTGGCCAGGCATTGGAACAGGCTGCCCAGGGAAGTGGTGGAGTCACCATCCCTGGAGGTATTTAATAAACGTGTGAATGTGGCTCTTGGGGACATGGTTTAGTGATGGACTTGGCAGTGCTGAGTTAATGGTTGGACTCAATGATCTCAGAGATCTTTTCCAACCTAAGTGATTCTATGATTCTATCCTGTATTCCATTACAGCAGTGACTGCAGGCATTTTTTAATACCAAGCAGACATCAGCTTAGATGCATGCTGGAGCTGAAGTCTGTACATAAGTAACTCTTCTGGTTTTGCCATTTTTCAGCAAAATGTGACAATTGCTTTAGATTAATTAGTTAGTATGTTCTGCCTCAGTGGTTATGAAAGTGCATTTGTTTCTCCAGTTGAAAATGTTGTCTGAGGACTGACTCTCAGTCAAGCTGGTCAGTGCTGCTTTGAGCAGTAGGGTACAACCTTGAAGTCACATGTAACAGAGCTATGGCAAAAAGCTTTTAGTATTGTCTAAACAGTAGGTTGAGAAATTTAAAAGTGTTACAAAAGAGAAATTCCTATTTCAACAAAGATACCAAAACTTCTTATTGATAACCAGCTTTCTGAATGCATAATATGTAGCAAAATTTAAGTATCAGCTTAAATAGGACCTTTTTTCTTTTCCTTTTTGCATGTGTTGTATGGGTTTAAGAACAGCTCACTAGCAAATGTGCCTTTAAAGAAGAGAAGTCTGTCTCCATGCTGGTTCTTGCATTTTCTCAGTGTTTGTGTGCCATATGGTTTTACAGTAAGAAACTCTCAAAAGGCATGTAGGTGGACTAAAAGAGGAGGAAGGAAGATAAATCTTATGAAAACCAGTAGATGATTTGCTTCATTGAATGCAGAAACCTTTTCATGATACTGGGTTTTACTCCAAGCAGGAAATTTTAGCTATGCCATCACAGTACACTAGAATATTTCCTTAGAGTAGTATCTTCTTAGAATCAATTGAAAAACAAAAGTTACCTGGAACCATGAAGAATTGTACATTTTATTATTCCACATTTAATAGTTCATCACTTTCTTTTTGTTTTAGTCCTTTCTTTAGGTAATTAAAATCTTTAGAAAACTAATTTTCTTGAACTGTTATAAAACCTCCATATTTTCAAAGCACAGAAATGATGTAGTTGTATTTATGATGAATTGTTGAATGCCACTATTCATTGTCATATCCAGGTATGCTAAATCATCATCCTGGATCAACATTTGCATTTGTTACTATTTTGACATGTAACAATTTCAATGCAGTAATAGCTGTTAGTTTTTCTGGATTATCTGGGGGATTCTTTTCCCATTATTTGGTGGATGCGTTTTTTCTGTTCTTGCATTTTAAAGTGAATCCTGTCCAGCGTGGTTTTCCCTCCTGATTCAGAATTAATAGTAAAGAGACTAAGTAAGTGTGCAGACCTTTAAGACTTTCTCCCTTATTTCTACAATACCCTTTGATACAACCTCCTAGCCTAAGGAAGTTTCTGTCAGCATTGTCCTGCCAGTGTTGTCAGATGTGGCAAGGGTTAGACACCAGAAACATGCTTACACCACTATTAGAGAAGTTCATTTCCAGCAGCAGCAGTGCAAATTCACATCTGGGAGAAGTGAGTGATAAGCAACATATAGCTACAATAATATCAAGGCAGCAGAAGTTCATTCCTTTCCTGTGCCAGTGCTGACATGGATAATTTGGTTGTCATTTCTGCAGTTGTTGTGGCAGCACAAGGACTTTTAGGTACAACAATACATTCTTCTTGGAATTGGTTCACAAGTCAGATGTTTTATTTCCCACTCCATTAAAAACAGTTAAAACTGGGACATTATTTTCTATTTCAGTGTTAAGGGGGTTTATTAATCTGAAAATTCCAGAGAATTTCCTCGTCTAAAACCACTTTCAAGTTACAAATTTTCTTCGCCAACGAAGAAAGTTGATGTCAAGATTGAAGATATAATCTTGGATTAGTATATGATTTCTGCAAATCTAGGGTATATGTAAGAAAGTAATCTCTCCAGCTACTATTGCAGGTACTTCACTTTGATATCATTTATTTCAATAGACAAATAAGATCTATTCAATCCTAAGACTTTGGAATCTTGCGTCTCTTTCTGGAGAGACAGGAGGCATGTTACTGACTAGGGAGTGTATGGTGAGCAGAATTCAACATGGAATTTGTCTTGGCTAACTTCAGTCATCTGTGGTGTAGACATTCACAATTAAACCATAGGACACTCTATCGAAAATACATAGATCTGGAAAAGGAGAAGTCTGCTTTCATTACTTGGAGAAAAGCACTATGTGGACTTAAATGCCAACATTTGAAGAAAATGCCATTTCTTAGTAGGATTTCTTATCTGGATACTATTATAGGGCAGTAAGTTTTGTGTGCTTTCCAACAAGATCACTACGGAGATCTGTAATGCCCTTTGCAGCAATATCAAGGCACCAAGACTTTAGAATCCTGTTGCAGTCAAGCAACTTTGTTGTTATGTTGAGAAGGCTGCTGATGTCCTTTGCATTCTGAGAATTAGGAGGGTTTTTTTTAATAGAGTTCGAATTACGAAGAATTTACAAGAGACTAGCAATGAATAAATTTAGGAATGAATAAAGGGTAAGGATAGATTCCCAAGGGTGACCTTTAGTTCTCAGCTTCTCCTAGTGACCAGCTTTCCCTCCACATGAACAGTCACCCTTTTGTGGTTTATTTTGCATTGCTTCTCTCAAGAATTTGAGAACACAGCACTTAAAGCTGGGAATTTTACATATGCATTCCCAAAAATTATCTAATTTTACCTTATAATTCTAGCTGCTGCTTGGCCTTAGTGTGTTGTGTGAAGTACCACCCCAAACAAAGGGTTTCAGAAAGGTGAAGAATTAGAGAAAAGGAGCAGGTCTTGGTACAAAGATTTATCAATCAGACTTAGCTCTCAAGATCTCATCTCTCTGAAGATGGGAGATGTAAAGGGAGATGTTAGGTTCCTGGATGGAATCCTGGACTGGGTTGTTCTTACAAGTGTTCATTTCAGGGTTAGCTGGCTGATGGGCCAACATCAAGATTTCAGAGAAGTCAGTCGGGGCTGCTTTCTGTTAAATTTTATGAGAAATGCAGACGAAATAAATAAGACGTTCTGAAAAGAGCTACAAGATTAACTGTCACTAGATGTGTTATTTTTACTACAATCATCTTAATTTTTCTACAGTGTACTATATTGTTGGTAATAAAGTATGAAATAATTCTTCCAAATATGTATGAGTCAACACTTAATATACTGAACGGTAAATATCAGAGTTGCTGTAGTCACTGTAACTTTACATTATTTGGGTTTTGGTTAGTATGTTTTGAACTTGATTTGTTCTTAATGGATTTGTATTTGATCCTAATGGATGACATTGTCCTCCACTTAGTACCTTTCTGTCCAGCATGATATTTAATTAAATTTCAGAATAGCATCAGTTCTTCAGGATCTAGTATTCAAACATCATGCTAGAAAGACTTCCAGAAACATGATGTTCAGTCTTGCGATAATTTGTGATATTTTTTGTAAAGCAAAGTTCTTGAGATGGGAGCTGGGTTCATTTAAACAGATTAAAATATTCAGGATTGTCCTGAATTATATTGATTAAACATTTGTTTAATCAATAGAAGTTTTATCTGAGATCTTATCTATTGAAAAAAACGAATAGTCTGTGTTTGATCATCATATTAACATAAAGTACCTGTTCTTCAAATTGATCACCATGAATACATTATTACTCTAATTTAGTGGGGTTTTGGTTTTTTATTTGTTTGGGGTTTTACATTTAATCTTCTTTGTTTTCATATAGGGAGACAATTTTAAGCAAGAACCCCGGATACCTGTTAACAAAAGCAAAACAGAAGAAAAAGAGAAAAAGAAACAAAATAATGAAAAGTAATCACAGAGAAATTACGAAGAAAATGTTATATGGAGTAGCTCATCATCCAGTTCCAGGTGACCATGATGGGTCAGAAAGCGAAGAGGATGATTTGGAAGAAGAAAGCAAAAAGTCATTGTGTACATTCAGCAAAGGCCCAGAGGATCCAGGAACAGTTTGTGAAGAGCAGCCTAAGAGTGGTGATGAAAGCCTAGAAGAAGCTGCAGGGGTTTCAAGAGAGAGCTTTCTGGTCACCGTGCCTGAGGTCTCAGGGACGTCAGATAGTGCATGGAAAAATGAATTGCCTGTAGAAAGTGACAGGTTGCTTTTAAGAGATGTAAAACCTTTTTGTACTGAAAACCTAACCAAAAATGCATTAGATGATGAGGAAGCAAATCAAAGGCAAAAAGAAAATCTCTGCAGTTTCCTAAAAATAAGCGATAATAATTCCATCCAGGAAACAGAAGGCATTTCTGAAGACTATGATGTGTCACTGTTAAGCACAGAAAGCAAACTGGGATCATGTCAAATTACATGTGAACCTGACTTGGAAGCCAAGCTGCTAAATTTAAAGAGTGAAGAAAAAGAAAGCTCTCAGTGTTATAATTCAAATGTACTTGATAACATGCCTGATAACACGGAAGGCAAAGGTGCATTAAAAGCAGAAGAGACTAGCTCCAATGCCTGGGCTTTTTTTTCAATTAATTTATCTACTGAGGAGTTGCAGATGGACATCAATACTCAAGTGTCTCTCTCTCCTCGGTCTAAGGATAAATGTGTAGGTGAACAAAGACCTCAAAAAGTGACGAAATCTGAGCAGACTCACACGAACAGTTTAGCAGAGCTGAACTGCTATCAGTCAAATGAAGGATTGGTAAACGAAAACCATCATGGAACAGAAACTGAGGAGGCTGACAATGTAATAAGCAGTGGTCTGTCTGCATCTCCAACTGGTAAAGTGCACTTTGATTCCGTAGTGGAAGCCAGGGCTACCTTCATGCAGGGTTCAAGTGAAGTAAATGTGCCAATAAATGATGCTGCACCAATTACATTGAAGAGAAAGAGATACAGGAGAGTTGTCAACTTAGCCCCAAAGTTTAACCTACCAAGACAGATCGCTGGCCATACAGAGGGAGGGAAGGAAGTCCCAGTAAGAGAAGATACTCCCAAGAAAAGTGTTTTGGAAGTGAGGCAAAAGGACTTTGTAAGCAAGAACACTGGAGAGGCACATGAACAGGACCATGCATTGCAGGAATATTTTGCACCTCAAAATGGCACCAAGGCAACCTATTCCTTACCCACTCCATATGCAGATGCCCTGTTACGTAATATTTCTTACATCCATTCGGGACAATATTCTCCTGTATCAAAATATGCCTGCAGGGTTTGTGTAGATTCCAAAACAAAGGAGGAGCAAGCTACAACACTTCAGCCACAACAGGTAGTTGATAAAAAAGAGGATGAGGGTGAAAATGTTTCTTCAGAGGTTACAAATGGCCAACCAGATATTTTGTCTTCTGTTGAAGTTGTTTCTGAACATCTAGAAGACTCTAATACATTGGCAAGCTGCAGAGAAAATGCGAATGAACCAGATGAGTCTGAGCCAGCAAAGGCCTCACAACTTGATGATTATCAAGATGGAGATATGAAATGTAGTTTTCTGGGACTTCCCTTATCATTAGGATTTGCTTTTCAACTTGTGCAACTCTTTGGTTCTCCAGGTCTTCCACTGGGTATAATGCTTTTCTTACTACTCCTATGTAAAATGAAAAAAACCAAAACAACCCAACCTCCAAAAAACCCACAACCCACTCAAAACCACAAACAAAACCCAAAGCACTCCCTCCAAACCAAAAAAACCCAAAAAGACTATGGTTAAAAAGTATTTTTTATTGCAGTTCTTATTTAAATATTAATCCTATTGAGACAAATCACTGCTGCTTTGGTGAGAGTTTTATTTTAGTGTTCACCTAAAATCATCAGTCTCTGTTGAAGGGGCTTTTGGTTTGGCCCTGTATTTGCAGTGTTTTCAGTGATAAAAATTGAATAGCTTTAAATCCAAAGTATGAAACTCTTGTTGACATTTTAATATATCCTAATAAGACTTTGCTGTGTTGATTACAGAACTAAATGATGTTGTAATATGTCCTACTGAGTAGGACTTTACTATGATGATTATGGAACTAAATGAAAATGTGGTACAAAATGTATGTTCTTATATAAAGGTTGCATGTTTGGGTTTATATTCCAGATAGTGGCATTCTTTCTTTTTAGTAAAGTTTTCATACACTCTTCCATGGCTTAGATACTGTTGAAAATCTTTTCCAAAATCTAATTTAGTTTGAAATTCAATATCAAACTTCAAGATGTGTTTTCTTACACTGAATGCCCTCTTTTTAATTGTGCATGATTAAGAAGTGTCCTAGTGTTGTATACTTGCCTTCCAGAGCTCCAGATGTCTTATTTTTGTACTTTCCGTTTAATAATTTTAAGTTAGCAAGTAACAGATGATCAGTCCTCAAAGGAATTGTGTGTGGCAACCATTGTTTCCCAATGTCCTGCAGGCTAGTGTAATCCCACAGAGCTGTAACCAGTAACAACAAGGGAATTTTGCTTAGAAGTCACCCTAGAACACCTGCTGAAAGAGACGTGTTCCCTGTGCATAATGTTCTTCAGTTTCTAAGGTCCAAATTTAGTGGAGAAACTGTATTTCACTTAGACAACAAATAGGATTAAAAAACACAGACCAGCTTTTCAGTATACAGACCTTTACATCTGTTTGTTTCAGTAGAATTTAAAGTTAAGCGTGAATTTTCATATGAAAATTTTAATCTGACAGCTGAGGAGCAGCTTATGTCTGTCTGCCAAAACTGACCTGAGGATTCTTTGGGGTTTTTTTAAAAGTCAATGGCAATGCCACCTGCCGGAACAGTGATGCAAATCACAGGAAGCATTACTTGGCTTGGTCCCTAAAGGACCTTCAGTGCTGCTTTACCTAAATCTGGCACCACACACCAAAGCACTTGCCATATAGAGCTGAAATTGAGCAAGGAAGTACTGTTGATGTCCTCAACTGTTACATATAAGACATTTTTCTCCTCCAAACTTGGTGAATCTTTGTATTTGCAATCTTAAATTTCATAATCTTAGAGGGATTTGGCCGTCACTTGAAAACAGAGATCTTCCAAGAAAGAAAAAGAAAAACCAGACATTCGGAAACACTCAGTAGGTTAGTGAACCAAATGTCCTTCTTCTGTGAGTCAGTAACAGGTGACATTCTCTGGAGTTCAGAGGAGTTTCCTTTGGAAATAACCTTTAAAAAATACAAACCTACCCCAATATCTTTCTGAAGCTCTACCAGCCTGTGGTTGCAGACTGCTGGGGTTTTCCCATCAGAATTGTACCTGACTGGCCACATTCTCCTTTATTATTATTATCCTACAATTTCAGAAATTATCCTGCTTTTTTTTTTTTTTTTTAGTGGCATACCATATTGACAGGCTTCTATTTATTCATACATGCATTTGAGCAGAATTATTTTACAACACTGGGAATTGCAGTCAATTTTTATTGAAATTATTTTGGAGGGAAAATTTTTGGTAAATAAATGTCTTTAGTTATTTATAAAGGAAAGATTTAGTTGCCTGCCTCGCTTGTATGATTCTCATATAAGTGTAGAATATATTTCAGACAGTTTTCCTACAAAGGATCTCTTTTCAGCTTCTTACACAGTGTTAGAGTTAAACCATTCTAGTAAGTAACTTCTCTAGTGATACTGCACAAATTCTTATAGTTAAACATTCTAAAATTTAAAGGTTGTTATTTAAGTTCCATTTCTTTTAATTTATTGGCTGAAAGCTTTGTTTTTCTTGTGTGTGCCTAGTTTTAGGGGAGTATGTGAGGGAAATGAAAGTACAGTAGAAAAGCCTTTGTCTAAATAAAGAAACCAAACCCAAATCTCCTTCCCCTTCTTTCCTCTCTTGTGCACTGGCCACAGACTCTAGAAATGCTAAATTCTGATTTTGCTGCTGGCTCATTTAAATATCTGCTTTTAAAGAAAAATTATATAAATAATGTGTGCAAAAATTGTAATTCAGTGATATATTTTGACTATGGAGAGACCTGAACACTCAACTGCAAAAAATATTTTCTTCTGCAGAATCCTTGTTGCCAGATGATTATATAGTTCCCCTTGACTGGAAAGTTTCAAAGATGATCTATTTACTGTGGAAGACCTCTGTGGAGGTATGAATTTTAGGGGATTTTGGAAAGCTTTCCAGTATTTCAGGTGCAAAGAGGAATTCTTCAGTTCCTTGTTAGTAAATTTGCTTTAATATCCACAGTGTGGAGATTGATGTGTCCTGTACTGCTTGGAATATTTCTAGAACCAGCTCATGGCCATGGTAGGATTCAGGTTTTGAAAGATCAGCTTCAGAAGTGTGTGCAAAGTAGTTCAAAAAGGGATAAAAAATTTTGATACCTGTGTCTTGGCCTGGCCTATGTTCATTAAGTACAAGCTACCACCATTCAGATGTTTTCCTTCTTATCATTTTCTCTCATCATCTGAGCAAATCTCATCCTCCATCACCTCTGCTAAAGTTGCAGCAGAGAAGTTATTCTGTGTGACTGTAGGCAAATTAATTCTCTTTGTCTAGGTGGAAAGTGTTAACTTACAAATTACATTTTTCCTTGTCTGGTAGTGGAAATCAGGAAAATTCTGTAAATACAATGAACTAGTAATTATAAAATAGAGCATGGACTTTGTTCTTGCCCAAAATAACAAAATCTTTTGTCACATACTTTATTTTTGCTGGACTATTATTATCTATTTTAGGAAAAACAGAAAACAAATGGATTGCAGAATGGAGATGACTTGACTGGTGAGTCTATTCTGTGATAAAAACTGTATAAAATTCTTCTTATCAAAGGGTTTTTCCTCACCAATGAGTGATAACACTCCTCTTTGTGCAAAAGCACTAGGAGGTGATAAATGACTTTGTGCTGCCATTGATTATGTCCATGGTATGACAGAGCTATGGTCACTGTGAATCATCACTTCACTTTCCTGATTGAAGTGCTAAAATTGCCTTATAAGGTTTCCCATATGGAATTATTCCAGTAATTAGCTCAAGTTTATCCATTCCAGATCATAATGATGTTTAGGATAAAATAGTCTTTCCTTGAGACTTTACTTCCCTGAAAAGTTGAGTATGCTCAAGTTAATTATACTTCATTATCACTAAAAATTGGCAGCATAATAATAGAATCATGGAATTATTTAGGTTGGAAAAGACATATAAGATCATTAACTGCGACCATTAACCCAGCACTGCCCAAGTCCACCACTAAACCATGTCCCCAAGTGCCACATCTACCTGCTTTTTGAACACTTTCAGAAATTACAATTTCACAACTTCCCTGGCAGCCTGTTCCAATGCCCAGCCACCCTTTCAGTGAAGCAGTTTTTCCTAATATCCAATCTAAACCTCCCCAGTGCAACTTGAGGCCATTTCCTCTTGTCCTGTCACTGTTTGCCAGGGAGAAGAGCCTGACCCCCACCTGGCTACGCCCTCCTTTCAGGCAGTTGTAGAGGCAGATAAAGTCCCCCATGAGTCTTCTTTTCTCTCTTTAGCTGGCTAAGCACCCCCAGCTCCCTCAGCTGCTCCTCATAGGACTGTTGAGGGAGCTCCAGACTGTTCCCCAGCTCCCCTGCCCTTCCCTGGACATGCTCCAGCACCTCCGTGTCCTTGCAGTGAGGGGCCCAGAGCTGGACACAGGATTGGAGGTGTGGCCTCACCAGTGCTGAGTACAGGGGAACAATCACTGCCCTGGTCCTGCTGGCCACACCATTGCTGATTGAGGCCGGGGTGTCATTGGCCTTCCTGGCCACCTGGGCATGCTCTGGCTCATGTTCAGTCATTGTTAAGCAGCACCTGAGGTCACACACCTGAGCAGTAAGCGAGATCAGGGTTCATGTGCTGCTCTGGACTTCTGCATGCATTAATTCCTGCAGCATGGAGGTTATGGGATAAAGTTTCCCGTTGTCTTTTTCCATATTAATGCAGCACAATTTCCCAGGTTCCATAACGAATTTAAAACTACACAATAGTAGTTCCCTGAAAGCTGGTCGGATTTACTGTCTAAAATAGGAGAGAAGTTTCTCTGTTTTAGAAGAAAGGCTGCTTTTGGAGAGGCAGCATAAGAGTGGGAATAGACACACACATGCATGGATGTTGTCTTTCAGTCCCCACCCCCTATGAGAAACAAAACTGAAAGATTTCATTTATTTTAAACGCCATTTAGGAGGCAAAAATCAAGAGGATTCTGATAAAATAAAAGCTTGTTCTAGAAATACTCTATCCTGACACAAGAAGTGACAGACCACATAAGATAATTTCAGGTGTCTTTGGCTGCAGTTTGTAATTTCTTCATTTTTTTAGATGATATTATTAGTCTTGAAGATCTAAATAAAAATCACCAAGAGAATCAAGACTCTTCTGAAACACTATCAGACATGGAGCTGTGTCAAGATGTGATAGAGGAGAACATCATAACCTGTACTGGCTGTCTGGATCCTGAATTTCATCAGTCATGACTGACTGTCTTAAATTCTGCCTGAACAAACAGGTAATCAGTGAATGTTTCACTCTTTTATTATATTTGATCAAATATCAAAAGAACATTGTTTGTTATAATTTTTAAGGTGTATTTAGTATCCGCCAATTTATTTGGTTTTTAACTGAGTTAGAGTTGAGACTTGTTCCAATTTTGGTTTTTTCAAGCCTGAATGGGGAAAAGAGAAGGCAGTATTTTGTTATTAAAGCCATATGATTTTATTTTTTCCTCTGAAATCTAAAACATGCGTGGTGAAGTGAAAGCAGCAGGGTAGGAGCTCGAGTTTATTTCCAGTTTGGTTGCTGTGGCAATCTGTTGTGAGTCATCACAGTCCTACTTTCCTTGTCTTTTCAGCACGGAGAGTAATGCTGGCTCCATTAAGGGCCTAATTATGAGGAGAACTCTATGAGTAATAAAACAGTATTTCACCAAGTTATGAAAAAGTGACAGTTCTTCTTTTCAGTGGAGAAACAGTAGCAGGAGGTCGCAGTAAGACTCCGTATATTGAAGTGTTAAGTTTCCATTAATGTTTTCATTTGGTGTGACAAAGTGTGCTGCTGAGTATTAGAAAGTATGCTATCATGTTCTTGCTTGTCTTGTGAATTTTTGAACCCTTTGGTAACTTGGCAAAGTTTCTTTGGTTTTTTTTATGAGAGATATTCTGGGAAAATTGTGGTAAGAAGGAAGGATTATGGGTTCCAGCAGGAACATGCTAGCTTAACTTCTCTATCATTTGCTGTCAGTTGTTCTTTCCAAAATGGAAAATGGATTAATCTGTAGTTTTTAAACAAATAAACTGAGGTACGTGGAAATAGAATAAATGGCACCATGAGCAAACTGAGCCAGAAAAAGATTCCATATCCTGAGGCTTAAATTATTCCCATTCAGACATCACAGGACTGCTGGAATATCATCCACATGGGGTCTGATCAGGGGGCCTTTGTCACCTGGTGCCCTGTGCCTGACCTGAGCATGAGCAGATGGCTGGAGCAGGAGTCAAGGAGGTGGATGTGTTGGGACTGTTATAAACATGGAAGTTTTCACAGTGGAGGTTTATGTCAGAGGGAAAATAGTTAAATAGTTTGGGTTGGAATTGAAACCTCTTGGATGGGGATTGGTTTGATTATATATAATTGATGACAAGAATGACATTTGCAGGCCCTTTGCTGATTAGCTGGTACCAGCTACCGATGTAGGAAGATAAGGGGGATCTCTGTGAACCACATAGCCCAGAGAGCACCAGTCTCGCAAGGTGCTCTCAGCACAGATCATTAATAACATCAAGAACATCTGGTAGCAGTATTTTCCTCTTATATGATCAAATACTACAATATCTGGTAAGCAAATAAAAAACATTTTCACTAAATACTTAGGCTTACGCCTGCTACCAATTTTTAGAAGTTACTTATTTGTAATATTGCAAATACAAACACTCTAAAGTCAGGATTTAGGCTTACGGTCCTGACTGGATGTCTGTGTGGGTTTGTGTCCTAAGCTATTATTTGGAAACGTCCAGGTTATTGATTAAATGTTTATATGCTAGAGAAACAGATGTGAAGAGCTTTGTTATCTTCCCAGAAGAAAATTGTGAAACATGAAACATCTTTTTTTCCCTTTTGTGCTTCAAGAAAGGAAAGACACGTGCTAGCAGAGTATCCTGCCTTATTGTCCATACCTTTATCTGGCTGCTGGCTCCAACAAACTGGTTTTTCCCATCAGATTTAATCCCTTTGTCTGTCTGCTCTGCTACTCCCAAAATTGTTTCAGTCTTCCCCTCCCGCTTGTTGCGAGCGCAGCAGAAGTGACCAAGTTTGTGACCCAGCCACTGTCTGCTGTCAGAAACCCCCAGTTTGTTACATTGTGTTGCAGTCTAATGCTCTACTGTGTTAGCTTGTGTTAATTCTGTGGAATACACAATGAGAGCAATGCAGACTTTGCCATGAAAGATGACTCCCTGTCAGTGTTTGGCATATAAAAAGGCCTTGCACTGCCTCTGCAGGGCTTGGTCATTGAGATCCATGCTAGATTGGGGTGATACAGCTGGACTTTTATGTTGGGAGGAGGAGAAAAGTTAATCAGGGGGTTTTGTGGGGTTTTTGTTTTGCTTTCTTTTAGTTCAGCATCTGAAATGAGTCAGGGAAAAGTCCTGAAGGCTGTTGCAGGGAGAGAATGATACACCAGAGGTCAGATGGGTTGAGGCTACTCTGGAGGTGTGATCTGCCACCTCAGACAGGGCTGATGCAATGGGTCACTGCTGCCCAAAAGTGTGAAGTGCCCTTCCTCCCAGCCCTGCTCCAGATAGCAGCTAAAGCACTTGCTGGCTGACACGAAGGCTATCGTTTACTCACTGACCCCACAGCAAACAAATCGATACTTTTGTGCTGGACTGAGAAATTTAGATAAGCTGCTGCAAGGTCCAGCTCAGTGCCAAGGCTGGGGCAAGGGAGCAGATGAGGTCATGCTGCTGCAGATACGAGGAGAGGACGTGCAGGGAGTCCCGTCTGGGCAGCAGTCAGCTCTGATATCAGGGGCCATCTGTTTTGCAACCAAACCTTCAGGTGGAGGGGTCTTTTAAGCTTTTACAAACGTAGGATGTTAAAAAAACTAAACCAAGAAAAGTATGTGGAAAGGAAAAAGCATGTCTTAGGGTTTTCAGTTGGCTCATGCTCACTGTCAGGCACAGCATACTGGGTAATGCAGACCCCATGTGGGTATTCCAGTGCTTCTCTGAAGTCTGCATATGTAGGCATTGGAAAAGACAGGTGAATTTTCCCGATTGATGGTGCCCCCGGCTTTGAGGGATAAGGTTGTCTTGCCTCACCACAAAATAATCCTCCTCTGGTTGCTGATTAAAGCAGACTTGCCAAGAAAGATGTCCCAGAGTGGTTGTAAAACTGTTCAAGTGAACAACTGTAAATGTTGAAATGGATTTGATTCCTTCAATTGTCAGGGGGGAAATAAAAAACTAGGAAAATTGAGACATTCCTACTGCAAGCTTTTAAAATCATTGGAAATCAAGGGAGAGCTAATATGATCCCTTTGGTCCTTTAGATTGGAAAGCAAACTGAGCATTACAGGCCAAGTGCAACTTAATTTGTTAGCCAGATGATCATGCTTCTGTATTCATGTTGTGTAAGGGTGTTTTTATTCCATTGGGAGGGTGAACAGTGATGGTGTTCCTCTGTGAAAACACAGGGTTAATCTCAAGCTTTTGTGAGAGCTACTTAGTGCAGCATTGGCAGCACATCAGTATTTGTTCTAGAGATTAAGCAAGAGTTCCCAGTTTGAGAAATGTCGAGATCAGTGAAAACAGCATTATTTTGGTGCTTAGAAGTTCTCCTTAGACCAGGACTCACAAGTGCCAGGTGCAATACAAATGTGTCAGTTTAAGCATTTATCTGTAGGACTACTGCAAAGCAGAAGCTGGCATGTTTCTTTCTGAAGCACAGCAGTCAGCTACTCCCTGCAGGAACACTTCTTCCCTAACAGCCCAGAAGGTGTGGTTTTGATGGGACAAAGCTCCTGATGCCCTGTGTTACCGCTCTTCCTTTCCCCAGTTGCACTATTCCCAGCACTTCCCTTTGCTGGCTGTGATGCTTCTGCAGCCAGAGTGAGGTGGTTCAGCTCTAACATCTAATGCATGAAGACATCCACAAAGTTTTTGGTCGTGACTATGGAACTGAAACAAATTGTCCTAGAGCCCGTGAGATCAGCAGGACAGGGACAAAGAAGCAGGGATGTACAGCTGGGACAGGCAGGATGGTTTTTTGGCTAACATGAAAAAAGTAATCTGAAAGATACAAAGCAGACTAAAGCAGTCTTTCAGTATTGCCACAGAAAATATCTCATGGCCAAACCTCTTCCAGTTGCTACTTTGATGCACAGATAATAGTGAAAAACTTCTCTGTCCATTGACATTTAACTCCTAATATTAAACAAAATGAAGCATGAAAAAGTGCCCAGAATTGTGACTAAAAACCTCACCTGCCTTTTGCAGTGCTTACTATAAACACCTGGCCCAAAGATGACTTAACCAGAGAGTCTAATTACTTGGAGGAATAAGAGCTGCCCACAGTGTTTGTGAAGCTCTCAGGAAAGAGCAACAATTGGGTTATGTGGGTGCCTCACATGAACTCTGTGACATGAAAGCCTGTGAGGTCCTGAGTTCATGTAACAGGGGAAACCATTCACGTTTTGTAACAAAAATATTGAGAGGTAGCTGTGCTATGGTGGTGTTGGTTGAACACCTGTTCATTGTATAGGGTTTGTGATGTGTAAAGAAAAAAAATCCACTGTGTTACTCTTCTTATTTTTCAGCTTTGAGATTGTAAGGTCCTTACTGCCTCTAGTTTAGACATGCAAGTTCTTATCTTCTTTTTCCACTCTCCTTGGATTTCTTTATTTTTCCTTTGCTTTTCGTTGTCTGCTTCCTCTCCATTCTTTTAAACTTTTTAAAGAAATAACCAACAGCTGAATATTAGAGTCTTTAAAAAACATTGGACAGATTCTTAGTCTGAGGGCCGGATTTACAGCTGTTAAGTCTTTTTGCAGCCTGAGCTGTTGTGGAACTTCAGCAGAATCTTTTTTTAATTTCAGAAACTTCTCGCTTTGATTCCACCATGGAAGGACTTCAGTTGGCCACCAAGGATTTTAAATGTGAGAGACAACCTGGAAGAAAGAAACCACTGTAGATTTTTTGGTGTACATCTTCGACCACCTCCCCCCAACACTGCCCCCGTCCCCCCCATGATATCAACCCCTCTGTCCATGTAATAATGAACAAAATTGAGACAACTTTGTGTATGGCAAAAGGTCATTTTCTGAAGCCATTTGAGATTTACACTTTCTCAATACATCCTCAAGTGTGGTATAAAGAGATTGAGAGTGGAGACCAGAGGCATCTGTTGCCATGGGGTGTGAGCTTCAGGCTCTGGTATTTAATTCACTTGTATCAGGATCCAGGATATCGCCACAGGATGCTCACAGGCAGTGATGCTCAACTGCAGGGAAAGGTGTTTGTTACATGTCTTAGCCCACTTCTGCCTTTACCCTCAGTCATAATTACACCCAGTGCCCTTACAACCTCAAATGGTAAAAATCTTCATCTATCCTTCCTATTCACTCATCCAGGGGTACACAACTTCCCTTCTTTTCTTCTGAAACCAGGCTTTATGCTTCCCTTCTGCTAGGCTCATTTGGGAATTTGGGACTACAGAAACAAGAACATTTCACTATATACCTGATTCAAACACGCTGGGGGAACAAGTGTATGGTTTGTGGTGGACTGAGAAGATGTTTAACTAGCACTGGTAACCAGTGATTGGATGTTTCTGTTAGTGGTGTCGGGAATATTTATGTATGTAGAGAGAGATAAATTCAATCCCTGTCAGTCATGAGACATGCATAAGGCTGGACACTTCCTTGTAGGGAGAGGGAGTGACAGAAAAGACAACTGTCACCTCACTTAACAATGGCAAGTGTGAGAAAAGATTGAGGAGAAACAGGAAACTTGGGTTGTGTTGTCAGAAATATTTCCCACTTCTGCAGCTTGCAGATCTAGAATATTTCTTTGTTTAGTCTTTCATCTTCTCTTCTTTCCCTGCACTTGTTTATACATCAGCGGAAGAGCCAGGACCTGAGTGAACTCGTGCTGAAGCTCCACCATGGTTGAATTTGCCGATGTGTCTCCACTTTCTACTTAAATACTGCATCTACATGTAAGCAGTTAACAATGTGTGTATTTCTAAATTAATGTTGTACCACTGGCCAAATTTTCTGGCTGTGCTGTTTGAATGCATCTCCCATGTACATGTGTGTGTTTTCCTTGGCTGGAAATGTCCTGCTGTCCTACCAACAGAACATTATACAAAATGTAAAGGAGAGGAGCAAGGGAGTTCATACCAGCCATAAGCACAGCTTCAGACTTCTGCGTTCTACCAGTGGCAGCAGACAAGTTAGTTTGATTTCAGGAAAATGTTACTCAAGGATTAATACTGTCTTCCTATGTATATTTATTGAGCGAGAAATCTGAATGCCTACACTTGCTGTTACTGGATCTTGGCCTCCCAGAATGCTTGAAATAAAAGTAGTTTTCAAAATCTCACAGTACTCTTTTATGGGCAAATAATGTTTCATCTCTTAGTAGAGTGTTGCCAATTTAAATTTACTTTAAACCCCCTCCCCAGTATCTATGAATTTCAAATTTTATGTTTCTTCTTTTCTGCCACACTTTTCCCACTTGCTTCAGCTTGTTGGTGTGCCATGTCCCTGGGGAGCTGAGCTTTCTCCCTGTGCGTGAACACTCTCTTTAACACTATTTGCAACGTCAGGACATAAAGCTCCAGCATTGAGGTTTGGTGGTGGTGTGTCCCTGGGGCATACCTGGGGCTGGCTCCTAACCAAGCTGGGCATGGTGCTGTGTGGAGCTCTGAAAGGGAGAGTGTGATACCACCCCAACTATTTTTGGTTTTACTAAAAACTGTAATTTCTTTGGTGATCAAGTTAATGGAAATCAGGTTTTCTTTAGAGGAGATAAATCTTGTTAAACTTCCTTTACTTTCTCTTATGATGTTTGAAAAAAAAAATTTGTTTTTGGTTGATGTAGAGTGTGATGCACAGCGTTATTTGTTCCATGCTGAGTGGTTGTTTATTTACATTCCCTTGGCATCCTTGTTGCTTCTGTGGTTGAAGAGGAATTCCGATAGCTCATTGCTAGGGAGGGGCCGGGCGAAGAAGAAGAAAAAAGTCTCCGTGCATACCTGGTGTCCTGCAGCCAGCCTCACTTCTCTTTCGGGCTTTGCTGATTGCCGTTCGGGCCTGCTCCGTACACAGCGGCAGCACATGGGACTGAACGCTGTCAGCGCTGGCTTGTGGTCTCCTGCCTTTGCGAATCTGGGGAAGAATCCAGATTTTATATAATTGGAGATCGTATCTCGGGCCAAAGTTCCGAGTCCGCAGCCAGTGCCGTAGCTGAGCGCTTTGGCCGTGCAGCCGCAGATGCCCGTCCTTGCCCGTGTCTCTGCTCCAGCAGCTTTCGGTTTCCCGGGACAGCGGCAGCCGCTCGGGCCATGGAGGGACGCGCGTTNCCGCGGCGGCCGTGGACGAGCGGCTGCTGCAAGCCCTGGGGGGGCTCAGCCTGGGGCCCCCGCGGGGCGGCGGCCGCGGGAGGCTGGTGCTGCTGCGGGGGCTGCCGGGCGCCGGCAAGAGCACTCTGGCCAGGTAAGCGTGTCCCGGCCCCGGGGCGGGAGGAGCGGCCGGGGCTGCCGAGCAGCGCTTCGGGGGCCCATGGCCCGCCCGGCACTCGCTGCGGAGCCGCCGAGGCGGCACCGGCACCGGGGCAGGGCTGGGCTGGGGGTCGGGGGGAAGCGGGAGCCTCGCGGGAGCCTTGGCTGATCGCAGCCGCCCGGAACCTCCTCGGCTCCCGGCCCGCTCCAGGCTGTCCCGGGCACCTGTGGCCGTGTCTGGGTGTCCCGCCCGTGCGACTGTGCGAGCTCCTGTTCCGAGCGAGCGGTACCTGCAGGGATGCTTCTGGTGAGATGGACTGATCACCCCGACCGAAGCGGTGCTTGGTCCTTTTCTCAAAGGCGCCACATAGGCGGTGGGGTTTTTTTAAAAAATTTTTGTTCGTTTGGTTTGGTTTTGTTTTCTTGGTTTTTTGGTGGTTTGGTTTGTTGTTTTTTTGTGGTTAGCACTTCCTCACTCTGAAAATTGACAACTCTGACATCTGTTTTCATGATGTCCTGCACTCCGGGTCAGAGCCTTAGGGGTGTATAAAGCGGGCAGAGGAGACTACTCCACTCTCCAACAACTCGAAGATGGAAAAACACAATGGGGAGTGCTGGGAAGTGGAACTAGCCGTAGTTCGGTATCACAAAATCTCACAGTCTGGTATCACACTGCTCCCAGTGCCACCCACTCTATCAAAAGAGGAACATTCCCTGTCTTCTTACTCTGCTGAGCTGAGGAACCCGTGCTGTGATCATGGGCTGCCATAAGAAGGGCTCTGCTGTGAGAGGTGGCAGCACGAAGCTGTGTGATACACTGGGTTCATCTGCAGTTTCCTCTTCTCAGTACAATACTTCCCTGTCCCACTGGGCCTTCTGCCTCACTGCACTTTGGCAAACTAAGCTCTTTTATGAACTGCCAAGTGGTGTGTTTTGCTCACACCCAGAATACATGTCGCTCCCTTAAGAGGCCGTGTAAGTGTGGGCCTGCTCCTTCAGGGGACTTGGGTCTTCTCATAGCACAGTAAGAACATAAAAGTTTGGTGGTATATTCTCAGGCAGTGCAAGTAACTGACTCACCTGTGCTTTTTAGGTCAAAACACAAGGTTAATTATTAATGACATATTTACACAATCAGTTGTAAGTATTGTTGTTGTGGTCCCCCGTGAGATGAATGTTTGAGTATCTTACTCTGTTTCTAGCTCCTGTTAATCACATCATTGTGTTTAGCTGTTCAGCAGCACACAGATCAAAAGGCAGCATTTAGTACCTCTCCTTAATCCTGTCCAGATTGTGAAGGACTGTACCAGGAGAATTCTTTTGCTCTCCTCACACTGCATACCTTTTGGTGTTGGTAAATGCAATGTGCTTTGGAAGGGAAAGTTTGCAAAAAAATGACTGCAACTGATTTCAATGCAAGATCCTTCTGGAGGAGGAAGGTGGTTGTTTATTTGCAAAAGCACTCTGTAAACTCTTCTTATAAATTCAAGTTTGCTTTCTCAGATTTTATTCACTCACAATATCACAGCTAAATACTTGCAAGCATCAAGCTGCATGTGCACAGGTGGTCTGCCTGAAATCAAAGCAGACAAGTACTGTCAGCTGTCCCATCCTCACTTTCTCTGCTGCATTGCTCTCAGCTGGTGGTGACAGGGTGGATTTTGGTCAGGTCTACTGTGTCAGCCGGCTGCTTCTATACTGCCATCTTTTTGCCTGTGAATTCTGCTTACTTGGTGTTCTATGAACCCTAGGTGTTTTCCCCCCCATTATATTTGTTTTCCCATTTTGGGTGTCTTTTCATCCTCTGCCCCTCTTGGAAGAAGGGGAAGGAGGCAGGTATGGAGAGGCTGGTGTGGCCTGCTGGCCGTCCTCCTGCTCTCAGAGCACGTGTTTTCCTGTGGAGAGTCACTGCTGCTGGGCCTCAGCTGAGTGCTGGCCTTGGGGGTGGAAACAGCACCTCTCCCAGTTTTATTGCTGTTAATGATCTTGGTTGTCAGTGGGTGCCATTGTTTTAGCCTTTGCTCTGTTCTTTCTTCTGGTGCTTTCACACACACCTGCGTTCATTAATTCTGCATATCAGCCAGGATTGCTGTATTTCTCTCACAACCTTTACATCTTTACGGTGCTCGTAAGTCATGAACCATGAATGTTATCACTGTTGATACTGCAACCCAGTGATAACTCCAGCAGAAAGGTACCTTTTCCATTCGTCACGCGATCCTAGGAGCAACCCTGGATCCATGACTTGTTTCCCTGACCTTTCAGTGTCATCCAGCAGAGCTTGGGTGCAGCTTTGTAAGCTTTAGTTATGGCATTTTTGTTAAAACTATTTCCTCATCCTGGTTGCTCCCCCAGCTCAGAGAAGCCCAACACTGGCATGGATCAGTTCAGATCTGGGTTTTGGTTTCTGGTAAAGATGACGAAGGATCCACCTGTGATAAATTGAGTAGTCAAGGCAGGATGAGCAGTTGGTCTGCTCACCACCAACTTCAAACCTTTCCAATGGCTTCACTGGTAAGGATGTGCTTCCCTGAACCAAGTGTTTTATGTGGCCCCAGCCACGTCCCTTGAACCACTCACCGAATGTCATGGAATTGTGAAGAAGGGGCAGCTGGGAGTCACATCTCCAATAGCCTCCATCAGGCATGTTGGACATGCTCCTCCTGAACACTTTGTCCTCGACTTCACGGTGCAAGTTTTGTGCTCACACTGAGGCAACTGCTAAGAAAAAGGTTATCTGAGGTGTAGTAGCAGATATACTTCCAAAAAATGCCTCCAAAATTAAAGTGAGCCATGTACGAGCTCATACCTGCTTCCCCAGCAAAGTCTGTGTTGCACAGTAGCTGCATCTCCAGCTCTTCCACAACCCATTGCTGTGCTGCACGGCTCATCTTACACCTAACCCTCTATCTGACAGTTTAACCCAAGCACTGCAGGCCAGGCATGATCAAACTTGTGACTTTTCAGCCACAGCTGTTGATTCTTCGCTCGTAATGAGCTCCTTCTTGTACTCCCTTGTGAAGCACAGAGTGAGTAATCTTTTGGAACAGGAGGGGAAAACATTCACTGGCACTGAGGCATCGCTGCCCGGTGAAATCTGTGTCCAGTTCTCTCTGCTGCTGTTGCCCGGTTCATCCCAGCACCTCCAGTCCTGGGCTAGCTGTTCCCAGCACCCGATCCTGCTGCAGAACTGCAGCTCTGACGGGTTCGTGAACTTCAGCTCTGCCGCTCCTGCCTCCAGGCAGCGTTGCACTGTAAACATTTACCTTCGTATCCAGCCACTTCAGGTGAGTCTCCTGAGTGTGTCGATCGAATGACACGAGCCTGGTGCTTTACGGAACAGGGGCGTGGCTGGACCCCCCACGGGTGAGACACAAAGGCTCGGCTGTGCTCTGCCCGCAGCACCTGGCAGCTCGGCCAGGCAAAGTCCTCGGGGCACGAGGAGCTGTTCGAACACAGCAGACAGTGGATAGTGCTGGGCATGTGCTCCAGACCTCACAGTCCTGCTTTCCTGCTGAAACAAAACGCTTTTAGACACCTTTTAGATGCCACAGGACACAATGTTGAGAAGAGTGGCTGGAGCAAGTGGTTGCCTGTGGTGCCAGTACATACATGTTCTGGTCTCTGATATGCCATTCTGTGGCCTTCTGAGCACTGAAAATGTTTCTTTCAGTCTGCTATCAGAAATTAATTTATTTTCAAGTTTTCTAATGGAAAAGCATGTCAGCCTATGGATACAAAATGCGTTATGCTCTATCCTTTGCTAAAGAAAGGTTTGCTGCTGTTCCAGAAACTACAAAGGATAAGAAAGTAAGAAGAGAGTGGGGCATATTTCCTCTGCTTGCAATAAACCTCCTCAAACCCTTTTCTCCTCACCCCTCTGCAAGGTGAAGGAGGTGGTACTGTATCCACTGCAAGATGGAGAGGTGCAGCACGGTGCAATTACGTGTCCAAAGCAAATTAATACTGAACCTTTGACATATGCTGCCTGTCACAATGCAGTGCTTCTAGTTCAATGGCTTCTTTAAAAAATGCAAACATAGCTCCTACGTGTCCTTTGGTCTTGCAAAGAGATTTCAATTTTCTTTTCCTCCTTAGTGAACTTTACACTTTCTGATCTAACAGCAGTGGGTAGTTTTCTTGTTATGAGGCTGTTAAAGATTTATTCATAAATAACCGTGGTCACAAGCCCTCCCACTTTGCATAGCTGGTGTATATTTTTCTAAAATATAGGCATTTTAATTGCATGCAGTGATTAAGAGCCTGATGTGATTATGTGGAACCTTTCTTCTAAACCAGCCTGAGGTCCTGTGAAGATTGTGGAAAGCTCATTTCATAAAGAACACACTAAAGGGGTCTTTGTGCCCTTTGGAATGATAAGGGACAGAAGAAACAGGTTTTGTCAGCTTTGTGGGCAATAGGGAAGGGATTACAGGAAACAGCTGTAAACTTCAGCAACAGTTTCATTGTTTTGGAAAGCTAAAAGTTAAAACCAGCAAAATAAGCAGAAGGTGAAACATCTTTTTCCCACTTCATGTTTTCCTATGTTGCTGTTAGCAGGAGCTCATTTGGTATGAATATAGCAAATGTGACAGGAATTCATAGCTCTCAGCACATTTTGTTCCATATTTTTCCTCCTTTGAAACACAAGTTTTATCTACTTTTAATTATTGATATGAGGACAGTAGACTGAGCTTACAGATATTCTCCTACAGTTTAGATTGCTTAAGTGTTAATATCAAAGCTCTCAAGCAAATGTGCATGTATGTGTTGAAAATTCAGTAAGATATGTGCTCAGAAAATGGATTATAAAATTTGCACTGGTTGAGAACATATTTAAAAGAAATACTGAGCAAGAAAAAAATAGTCTTGAGGTCTTTTATTAATGTGTACAATTTTCTGTGCCTATTAGTAGCTAAAGGGACAACATGTATTTTAGCAGTCAATTTTTTAGAGAAGGAATTGCAATGGGTAAAGCAGTGGGAAAGGTGAGGTGCTGAACTCTAGTAAGACCTGAATATATCAGGTTATCAGCACAGCAGTAACCAAACATTAGGTGTTGCTGTGCTTTCCATGATAAGAATTTTTTGCCTGAGACCAGAATTAAAGCAACAAAATTTTACTGTTTACTAACAGTTTGAAACATGTCTTTTCTTAAATCCTTTTACCCAGCAGTAATTTTGTGAATAAAACTTTCCTTTGGAATTAGAAGACAAGGCTACGTAGGTGCTGAATGATGCATGACAGGGGATACAGCTCAGTCGCTGCTCGCTGGGGTGGATCCTTCCACAAAATAATATTAATTAATCAGCAACTGTTAGAAGTTACAAGGGAGACAGAGCAGAGTCAGAAGCTGACCTTTATTCAGCTAAATGCATCCTGCAGTCCCAGTGAAGAGCTGCTGCTGGCAGGCAGATTAAGGTACAACTGGTAAGTAAATTGTTGGGACAGAGCAGGATGACAGAATTAAGGTTTTTCTGTCTGTGTGCCTGTTCTTCTGCTGATAACCTGGAGACGCTTTTTCCCTTGCTGTTGCTCACGTAGATAAGGCACTGAGAAATGGTTGTTTTGCAAGTTGTGGGGGTGGAAGAGAAACATTTTATTAGGGAAGCTGAAATGAGTCACAGGGACTGGAGACCACGTATGGTGTGAGATAGCAGGGCAGCAGCATTCATGTCTGAGAGACACAGGATTTCTTAACTGACCGTTTTTCTTTTCCCAAGATATTTCAGGTCTTAGGGAGACAGAAAGTAGTGAGATGATGCCATGGGCTCCCCCTGACTTCTTGCAATGACTCCCTCTTCCCCCAGCTCTTCTCTGATTGAAAAAAAAAAATGGATAATTCTGTCTATGGACACAGGAAATTATGGATTATACACATATGGGAACACAGTTGTACATTAAGATTTTTTTTGGTGGTGTCTAAGGAGTGGCACAGGAATGCTTCATATATAAACCTCCATACAAGACAGCATTTCCTTCCGCCTCCAGGAGCCAGTGGCTGCTTGCGAGGCAGCTGGACAGTGTCCGGCAGGACAGGCATCCGCTCTCCATGGCATCTCCAGCCTGCAGGAGCACTGCTGGGGGCACACACCCGTGTGAAGGGCGATGGGATTGCCCAGTGCCACTCACCTCAGCAGTCTGTTTTATGGGTCTGCAAATTTGTTCATAAAATATTTTTATTAACTCAGATTTGTTTATCAAATTTGTTTAAAAGCTGAAGATATAAAAAATACTTAACTTTAAAAGAGGAGGATTAAATGAAATAGAGACAAGTGATAAGAACCATAAAATCGCATAAAATAACACAAAATATTGACTTACCACTCAGACACTTGTTTGCAAATCAAAATTTTAAAAAATGCTATCTGCTTTATAGCCAAAAAAGCCCCCTAAAGCAAACCAATGGTTCTCTATACTATCTTTACTAAATGACAAATCCTTCCTCCTGGTTATCTTCAGAGATCTCTGTAGCAAAATTCCTATCATCAAATTGTCTTCTGACACCAGCTTCCATGCCTGGATAAGCAGGTTTGGGCTGCTGGTTTTTGGGATTTTTTGTCTTTACCAATCCTGCTTTCTCAGATAACTCAGAAGGGAAGCTGAATATGTTAATATGATTAAAGACTGGGATGTTGGTAGTCCAGTGTAGATTTCTCTGTTGAATTAAAGAAATCACGGCTGTGCCTTCCAGGTCCATTCCTTTCCTCCTACGTGTCCATCTACTGATTGCAGTACTTTCAGATCCTTTAAACTGGGACTTTTCAAATGAAGCACTGTGTGTATTTACAGAGCACTCAAATGGCTCATGATTTAATGGTCTCTATTAAAGGGTGTTACCATGTACTAATCCTTCTTTCATCTTTGGGTTTTTGGTTTTTTTTTCCCTGCAGACAGCTGAAATGTGACCACCCCAGTGCTGTGGTACTTAGTACTGATGACTTCTTTGTGGAGAATGGTGTCTACATCTTTGAGCCTGACTTCCTAGAGGATGCACACAAGTGGAACCAAAAAAGAGGTGACTGAACTTGATCCAGGGGTTGTGCAGAATAGTTTTGCATTTCAGGCTGTCTTTAAACTTAGCCCCCAAAATAAAATATCTCAGGGTGGTGTCACACAACGCAGTTCATGGAGTGTTGGCTAAAAAACTACATTTACCACTTCTGATTTGATTTCTTCTGACTTATTAAGGGGAAATCTGTAAATGAAAAAATGTTGGAGGCTGGCTGGTGTTACTTTAGAAGGTAGCACTGCTGAATCTTGCTGCAGACACCAGCCCAGCAGCTGCTCTCTGCAGTGTAGGCACTGCAGCCTTTGCCTGTAACTTCTTAGGTGTCTGTCCTGACCTGCAAGGGGGTGGGAAGGTAGTGATAGACAGGAGGAACCTTGCAAACTGAGTTTTAAATTTGAGGATTAAACAACCCAGGTCTCTACTCAATGTACTATGCTTTTGTGGATATGCTCTGAAGAAATTCGTAGCGACGGCAAACACACTTTGAGATCGTGTAACAGAGATCTCCTGCAAATGACAGTAATTTTTGGCTGTTGCATGTTCTACAGGAGCTTCAGGTCATACTATGGAGCACAGCCAGAGGCTGCACCACCTCTGCAAGGAGAGCTGTTGGTCACTGACCTCAGCTCCCATTTGGGTGGTAGCTGCAAACCCAGTCTGGTGGGGAACCAAGCGGGCGAGCATTGGGCTAAGAAAGGACGCTTTAGGGCTAGTAAGGCCTGGCTCAGATGGTTATTTAATGTATTTTAGCTTTATTTAATGTGTTACATTGCAGCACACAAAGCAATGAAGAATGGGAAAAGCCCGGTTATTATTGATAATACCAACATCCATGCTTGGGAAATGAAGCCCTATGTGATGATGGTAGGGAAAGCTCCGATTTATTGCTTTTATATGCTCAGATGTGACATTTACAAGGTGATCTGACTGAAGAGGTTCTTTACATGGCTAAAAATATTTACTTCAGTTTTCCCATAGTTCTCTAATTAGAGTTCAGGATGGATATTGTGATGAAGTAGGGCCAGAGGTGCTAGTGTAGTTGTTTAGCTGGTCAGCTTTGTAACTCAGTGAAGGCAAAACGACTTGAAAAGATTAACAGCCTGGGAACCTGCCCTACTACTTCTTGGTGATCATCAGGATGTCATCCCCTTCCCCAGCAATGACATGTCTTGAACAGTTCCCAAATTATTTGTTGACAAATACCTCAAGATATGACTTACAACTGTGGTTCATGACTTGTGAAAAATAGACCATACAGAGTCTTTGAAGATGCATTGGTGTCTCTTGTCAGTTCTGAAAGAGGTGGCAATGCTTTTAGTGCAGTTTCATAATGTCACTTTTGTGTCCTTCAGGCACGTGAAAATAGATACGAAGTTACATTCCAAGAACCAGATACACCCTGGAAGTTCAATGTTCAAGAACTGACAAGGTACATTTTCTTCTCTTCGCTAGAGCAGACAGCTTCTCATGTTGTTGATGTGCTCTGAGAAGGTCAGCCCTCTTCATTGACCCTAAAATGTAGCCTTATAAATGACAGCAGAAGGATTGTTGTGGAAAATTTCCATTACTGAGTACCTGGTCTGTAGTGAATTCAGCACTGAAAGAGCTTGAAGTGAGTCAGGCAGTAGAAAAAGCAGCAAGCCCTGAAACATGTTTTTGTGCTGCAAGCTTGACGGGGCAGGAGCCTTGATTTTCATTCTGTATTTTGAGCAGCACTCTTTTGTTTGGGCACAAACACATCTAAGCACTGCAGACAATATTCAGACTTCTGCTCTTAAGAATCTGAACATAACAAACACCATTCTGCTGCAGCACGCAGGGATGGGACATCAAGTGTGGTTAAGAAAAAGGGTTCTAGAGGATCTTTGCAAAGATCTTAACACACACATGTGAAAGGGATACAAAGAATGTATCAACTCTGCACAGTGTGGTAGGAGGTAGAGGCAGCCGAACACGGTTCTAAAATGTTACACTGACCAGTGACTGCAGAGTTAATGACTGTAGTCACCAAAAAATTTGTGCAGGCTGACCTCCTAGCCTTTAGCCAACCTGATGTAAAGTGCATTACAGGGAACAGTGCTCTCCCAGCGATCAAATCCAGAAGACAACACATGTTAACTTGTTACTGCAAGAAAACAAGGCATGGACACTTCATTCCAAAGGACGGATTTGTTTTCTACCAACCAGGAGCTCAAGTAAAAAACTAATGCTGCTCCTGTCTGCGTGTGATGGTCACAAATGGTAGAGGGCCAAGGCCCAGAGCACTTATGGCTGCAAGGGGAGGCAGATGATGGCTCGGGGTTGAGGACAGGGGAGAACACCACCAGCTTGAGCCATCAGCCAGCTCTGGCCTCAGCAGCTCCAGCCGCTGGTAGGGCAGCACTGCAGGGGCACAATCTGATCATTCCTCATAGGCTGAGTTACTCAGCAATTTGCAATTTGTTTTATTAAGTATTTGTAACAAATTGACTTTTCACAGCAGCACTGTAAAGCTGATTCACTCAGTCTGGAGCAGGTCTGTGGCAAATGGTTCAGGCAGAGCTCCAGGTTGGTTCCACAGGGTCTTTACCAGCAATATGGTTTGTGCTGGGTGCTGCCCCAGGACTTGGTGCCCACCTCATAATTTGGATGCTGCAGCTGGCAGCCTGCAGGGTAACTCCCATTCCAATTCCACCACGGAAAAGACACTTTGAGCAGTGCAGGATTTGCACAACAGGTTTTAAAAATAAGGATGCAGGGCAAACTTAAAATTCTGGGGCACAAACTGCATCTTAATAGCACTAAATGGCAAACCCAAAGATATTCAAGGTTTGCAAACTCACAAACAGAAATTCCTGGTGGTCTTTGGAAAGACAATTCCCACTAAGTTGTGGAGGGATCATGGCTGTTGCTACTCTACCCAGAAAGCCCTGCATATTTGAGCATTGTGTTCCCCTCCCTCCCAAACTTGTAATTTACAAGTCGAGCCTGAGCCACATTAGGTGTGATGTTTCCCTAGTTGCACTCAAAGCAAAGCAGTTTTTGACCTCTGTCCTTGCTGCTAAGGCAGTGTCTGGGCTGGCTGCAGCCCTTGGCTGCATTTCTCCAACTGTACAAAAGCTCACTGAAGGCCAACAAGCTGTTAGTGCTGAAACACAGCAACGCTCGTACAAAATACCACACAGGTCTTCCACACAGCCCTTTCATTTTGGACATTTGTCAACTTCCTGGGTCCTGTCTGCGCCCCAAAAATATTGGTGTTATATTTTTCGGCAGTCACAGTAACATTCCTAAGAAGTAAGTGGAAGTGAACAATACTTTGAAAAGACAGGCCAGAAATTATGCTGAACCTCTCAGGAACCTTAGCAAACTGAGATACCTCTCAGGCACAGGCAGCTAAAGACTTGTATTTTGTGTTACTGTTGACTCTGCAGAAGAAATATTCACCATGTCCCTCGGGAAAAGATACAACGGATGAAAGAAGAATACGAGCACAATGTAACCTTCCACAGTGTTCTCCGCTCTGAAAAACCAAGCAGATGAGGGAAGCTACAGTGGAGCAAGTGCAGCTTATGGCACAAGCACCCATTCCAACCACCTTTCTGCCTTCCCAAGGAGAAGACCTGGCATGGCATGCACGAACAACGTGACATTTAACTGAAGATGTGCATTCCTTGGTGTTTTAATTATCAGGGTATAAGAGTCTCTTGTTTTACATTTTTCCTAAACCATTTTTTATTCTTGTGTTTTTCTACATTTCTAAATTACTTTTATTTCTTGCAAATCTTTAAATGACATTGGACTGTGATCTCACAGCTCTACACGACCAATGTAAGAGCATCGTCCCCAGTACAAAGTGTACTCCCTCTCATCCCTCTTCCTCCATGAAAATCCATCCAGGCATATCCTGAAATGTACTGGCTCTACAACATGCCACGTTTTGAATGTTTTTTTCTGCATCACAGTCTGATGGCAACAATAAACATTCCTAACTTCTTTCTTTCTTGAAGGCCGTTGTGGCCAAGCCTTTCTCCACACAATTGGCATTTCTTGCCATTTTAATGCTTTATATCTGGCTGTATAAATTTTTTGTATCTACTATCTTGCCTACAGCATTATTATAACTTTCAGAGGCAAAGCGAATGATGGCAAACATAGCTCAACAGATTGTGGCAAGATTTGATGCTGTTCCCTCTCTCCACCGACTGGATTCATGCTGGTCTTACCTCACATACAAACACCTTCTCCAGCCTGGAAGCAAAACACTTCAGCACAGCAAACTGAGCCCTTCATCTTGCCAAGACATAGGAGTTCACTGATCCCGAGATGGAGAGGCTCCTAAAATGAAGCGTTAGTGTCAGGCTTGTGCGTGTTAACTCCTAAGTGGGACCAGGGCTACAGGAGCAGCTCTGAACAGCTGAAGCAGAAACACAGACCAAATAGTTATTTAATAATAACTCTGTGAGGCATTTTGCTGTGAATCAATCATAGCTGTTCTCTAAACCTCTTTTAGTGCTATATGGAAAGTCTGAGGAGAAAAGTACAAGAACTGCCAGAATTGCAGAGCACCATTTCAGAGTTAAAGTGTTCTGTTTGGTGAAAAGAAGAGATCCCTTTATTTTGCCCTGTGCCACTTTGGACAGCCAAACAACTATTCTAATGTTGCAGAGGGTAACAAAACTGACGGCTTTAGACTGAAACAAAGATCCTGCTGTAATATAAGAACACATCAGAATCAAAGCAATGGCTTACAAAATCTCATCAAACCCTCAGCCACACTGATGCTATTGTACAATACATCTCTGTGGGAAGTGTTTACATACTAAACTTCAAACTATTTTGCAAATGAAATGTTATTTCATTAGTCTGTTTTTGTAATAGAACTTTATTAAATACAATCAAGTTTTAATGTACAAAGTGTAAAAATAATTTGAATTTGAAATACATACAATACTGTACATGTGTATTAGCAGCATTTTTGGGATTTTGGTCTTTGTAGCATTCTGTGGGCTGGTAACGGCCCTCAGGTTCCTTTGGGTTCTTCTGAAGAGCCTCAGCTACTTCAGAACTGCTTTTGATGAGTTATTTGCTTCCCCAGTAGACCTGGAACTATTTCGGGATGAAAGATCATCAGTTAAAGTAGTAGCTGTTGCATTGCTGTTTTCATTTACATAATCCATCTTCTTTTCTTCTGGTAAATTATTCATGAGTGCTTGTGTATTAATCATTGCCAGTTCTTCATCAGCAACCAGGTCATTCTCAGGAAGATGGACAGTTTCTCTCAATTTTCTGCAGGGGATGACATGGCCACTATTCTGATCTGTCTCTTTTGGTGACCTGCTGTACTGTAAACCCAACCTTCGTGGAGGCTGAAATGCTCTTTTGACAGATGGAGAAATTACTGAACAGATTGGTGTCAGTGGTGGAGGGGCAGGTATGCAACTGAGGAAGTCCATAGCTTTTCTCTTCTTGCTGGTTTTGAGATGGTCCTCATTAACTGTAGCAGATGAAGGTGTTTTTGCTGACCCTGGTGTGACAAGTTTCTTATTTGGTGTGCTAGTTGACAAAGGGCTTGGATGCTTCATTTCAATTCTAGAACAGATCTGGTTAAAAAGAGAGAAGTTTTATGTTGAATAGAATATTCTGTTTCATTAACTTCCTCAAGGACCTCCACAAAATGGAGGAATCTCCTCCCCCCCCGATATAAAAATGCTACATCATCATTCATATCCCATTTAAGTTTAGTTTGATATCTCCTCATGGTGATTAATATTATTCCTTCAAGTGCTGGTGATTGATAAATCACTGTTGACCTGTACATTAAGATAGAAACAAAATGTAAAAGTTCTAAGAGCTAAGCAAAATGTATAGGAATTTTTCTCTGCCAGATGGTAAGAAATCAAAGCACTCATAAGTCTTCTACTGCCTTGGCTATGTCCTCCACATGTGGTTGGTTAAATAAGTAAAAGGGAGAAAAAAAGTTTGAAGAAAAATCAGGATAGAATGTAGACCAAAAAATTTGAAGATAACAATACACACAAGACAGATGTTGCATGATAAATCATTCAAACACAAGCTTGAGAATGCATTTAATGTCTCATTTAAGATGAGTAATATATTTAATAAACTATAAAAATACAAACTAGTTAGTTTATAAAACATATAAACTAAACCTTCAGAATTAAACATTAGCCCTCCCTCTGAAATGGAAAAGGATGCCTTATAAGCTTAAACTTAGTCACCAGGAACTGATACCACACCAGGGTGTTTCCACCTCCCCTGCAACTAATGGCAGGAAAAATTTTTGTTCTGACTGTGCTCAGTATTCCACATCAGAAGCAACTCACCACCAGCTGCTTTCATGGAAAACTTGGGTAGTATTTAGATCGATTTTTGTCAAGACTGCTAAAATATATTCACTAGGTGATACCTCTTCCCTTTTAAATCCTGGAAATAGTAAACAATATCTAGGAAAAGCCCAGGAAATAAATTCTCTCAACAAAGGTGGGAACTGTAGAATGCCTTCAAATAAAAATGTACAAATCAAGACTTTTCCTTCTGTGACATTCACATTAGATAACCTTCACAGTGTGACCAAGGAAGCACTAAATCATCTATAAAGAAAGGATGATTCATTTTACTCACATCAAATTCAAAATACTTAAAGTAGTTGTGGAAACACAGGTCACAAGGGGAAGTTTTCATGTACTGTTTGGAGAAGGGATAATTTATTTTATGGCTCCTGCTGGGGAATAATCCTAAACCCAAACACACAGAGAAAGCTTCCAGCCAGCTTGCATTGCCCTGAAGACAATGGATGGAGTGCACTGAGAGGTGAGACCTTTCACCACAGCTATCAGTACAACACTTCCTTATATCCTTGCTGCATGTACTGCCAGCTCAAACACAGCACTAATTACCAGAATCTTACCAAACTTTGATGCTCTGCAGAGCTGCAGGAAGGAGAGGGGCTTTCCAAGCCACATCTTTTAGTTACACTGGGTGTAGGCAGATTCCTTCGTAGCAAATTCATCAATTTACTTTCTGCATCAGAGCAAAAGGAGGCCACATTCTGTAAGGGAGAACAAAGTTTGCAATGCAGAATAGTTGGCTTTCCAACTGTGTAAGGACTATACGCATTACATTTAAGACCTTTTCTCATCATAATCCCACTGAAATTTTATTTTGCATCAAACCAACAACATAGAAGATTGCTACACTTTCCATCCATGGCAGACTCGCTATTGACAGGTACATGATCTTTTGCCAGCCAGAGATTCTGTGGCACATCCTAAAGACAGTGCTGGATGAGTTGGGGGAAAAAAAAAAAACCACATTCAATCCTCAAGGAAAATTGCATTAACATCTTACTCCATCTCCGAGAAAATCCCCCTCAAATTCAGATTATGTGCACTACATGTTTTAAAGATTTATCAATACTAACAGACTTTTTGGTGAAGAATGTAACACAGCAGTAACTAAAACTAATCATCAAACTACACTTCTACAGGTTTACCTCTATCACACTTCTCAGTTCATTAACCTTCTCTTGAAGATAGCATTCCTTTGGGCTGGCTGAGAATACAGAAAGATCTCCAGCCAACAGCACGGGAATTTCTGATCTGAATTCAGACTGCCACTGAAGGTTGCTTGCAGAAATGAGTGAGCAGGGGACAACTACATCTTCAATAGCCAAGTGTCTGAGATCTGTCCAGATCTTTACTGCCACTAAATTATAGCTTTCATCAGATAAATACACCACAGTAGTGAAACCTAAAAGCAGAAAAAAAGTCTGAATTAAACCTTTACATCTCCTTTAGTAAAGGTACTGTGATCTGGATCTATAAAAAAAACAGTCACGCACATCTTGAAAGAGCTACATGGCAGCCCACCTGCACGGTAACAGGTGTCTTATACTTCTTTCATCTTCTACACCAGCTCTCTACTGATTACAGAAAACAACTCGAAGTCTGTGTCTATAAAAACAATACTCCTATGGAGCTTTCCCTCTCATCCAGAAGATTATCCACCTCTCCCTATCCCTGAGCTCCACTCATTCCGTTGCACTGTACACGAAAGAGGGAGCTCATGCACATGCATGATGGTGCTTCTGCAGATGCTGAACACAGGTGTGACAACTTATGCCCACCATTTATGGAAAAAATATAAAAATAATATTTAAATATAAGCTGTTTTGGAGCTTAAATCCTGCTTTACTAACTTCCTGAGCTAATAGGCAGAGAGTTTTTCTTCAGAAAAACAAATTTATCTGCCAGCATGTCATGGTGATGGGCTGTATTAGCAGGTTTTCACAGGCCTGAGATGCAGGTACAACACCAAAATAACTCTGACTTCTGAAATAAAGAATTCAGTGCTTATTCAATGGGAGGACATGAATGTGGTCCACAACCTACCTGTTCTGCTAACAGAAACTACAACTCCAACTAAATCCACTTCAGCACATGGTGGCTGAAAAGAAGGATCCAACAAACTGGTGAATTCTAGAGCCTTTCTTGGAAAGAAAATCTGTACCAGCATCTCCCGTGACACCTGAAGAAACACAGAACTTCAGTATTTACCACATACACTGAGTGTGATGCACTTTAATGATGCACCTTTATGCACTTACTGATAGCTGTAGATACTGAGTTTTCTTGGTGGCTGTTAACTGGATGGTGCTGGACTCTGCCCTTCCCCTGACCTGTGACGCTGACAGCTGGAAGATCCTGTAGCGAGCACCTTCCTTCAGCAAGGAACACACATCGGCCAGCGGGCGCCAGATGCTCAGTACTGCTCCTGACAACAGCACAGGAAGCTCAGTTACCTGCTCAGTCATAATTTGAAGGCTATTTATACTTTTTCAAGCACTAACCTTTATGTTTTTCTTGCTTTCTGTAGTCTACCACATATAATTTCCATACTGCAGACACATCTCTTTTGTAACAACCACTTTCTTCTGCTGACTCTAAAGCCTTCTTGAATTGTTCATGCATCTGAGTTTGTTTTTTGTCATTCATCAGCTGCCTGTAAGCCGTCAAGGCTTTTAATTGGTCATCACTGAGATATCCCTGCAACCAAGAGAAAATGAACTCACTATTTTTTTTACTGATCAAAAAAACACTGTCAAGGTTTTTAGACAGCCTCTTTCTTGAGTGTTGATCTGTTACAAGCAATTTCTTGTCCAACTGATACACTACTAGGACTTGAAATGAGGGATGTTAAAACAACAGGAGGCATCAGTCTCACCTGGTACTCAGCTGGTGCTCTGTGGTCTATGCAGAGCATTACACTGCACACTGTTCTTACATGACCATTAGTGAAAACCCTGCTTGAGAGTGCATAACTAAGGTGAATATTTAATGCAGCAGGCAGGCTTGCCTGTTTCATATGAAGACATTAGGAAAATTTTCTGTAAGAATAAAGGAAGAGTTGCACTTCTCCTGAGGCTGCTGTTTCTGAGCTGACACAATAAGATTTACACTACAATGCATCAAAAACATCACTTTTCTGACCAAGCCTTCCAGACCCAGATGCCTGTACATGCAGCACCAGAGACATGGATAGTATTTTATCAAATAAAGTCAAAAAACATATGGCTTTATGACAGTCAAGGATCCTCACTTGCAAAAAGCAAGGCATGTATTTAATTTTTAACAACTGGCAGGGACTAATCACCTGCATCTTCATTAATAAAGGCACAAACACTTAGAAGTTGTGATTTAACTGGAACAGGGAATGAAGAGAACAACAACAATATAATTATTCAAACACTTCAGTGAACAGCATGCAAGAGTAGGTGTATGAAACTCTAGACTTATGAGATGCATTAAGTTTTCATATATGCAAGAGAAAGCAAAGTAATAAAATTACAAGTAACATTAACTTTTAATTGTGCTGTATCCTGGATTTTTATGCCAAAAGAAAATTGCCATCCAAGATAATATTAATCAATTCCAACAAGCCTTCATTAAACTTTTTTCAAAATTTTTAATGTTAATTTATTTAGCAATAAGCATGTTGTATAAAGTATCAAAAGGCAGCAAAAACAAAGAGTAATTTAATGGTTGATTTTAGCAGAAGGTATTAAATTTTAATTTATTCCACAAGCTTTTCAAAATTAGCACAGTAGGATCCACAATTACCTCCATATAACCAGGATCAGATGCATTCTGAATTGCTTCATAAAGCTCTGCACCATCTTGCAAATTATGGATTTGCTGTCTTGTGACTATCTGTGATCTTGGTGTTCTTCTGCTGGTTCTCTCTGTTGAGAAAAAGCCTTTATGTGGAGTACCACCAAAGCACTTTATAGTGAAGGAAGAAATAATTATGTAAGAAGCACAGCAGTACTTAGGCCTTGCCAGAATAAACAAACCCACCAAATGTATAGGAATTGATATGTGTGTGTGAATATATAACTATATGTATCAGGAAAATACCAGCAGAAAAAACCCCTTATTTATTTAAATACAACATAGATCAGAATATTATAGGAACTTTGGGGAAGCCAGGATCAGTGTCTGCACTTAGAAGAAGATGTGAGATTTGGTGGGCTGCCAAGAACCTTGACAGATACTCAACTATTTTCTTTATGTGCATCACTTCCTCTCATGCAGCAGAAAACTCTCCAAGACACCAAGACGTGGGACAGCAGGTGACCACAGGCCTGCACACGAAGCCTCCTCAGGACATGAGTTTGAAGCCAAGTTAACTTCATTACACTACCCCACTAATCTCTCCTTAGGTAAGTCACTTTGCTGCCAGCATTTTGATGAATTCCTTCAGCATAGCAGACTCCCACGTAGGCAAGTTTACCAAACATAAAACATGTGAGGTGACCGACATGTGGAAGGTCATAGCAGTGAAGTTAAGAATTACAAAGCCATCTCTGATTTAAACTAAGAATTCCGTGCTAGAGCTACTGTTAGAAATCACTGGCAGAGGTGGACAGTGTCACCCGTTAGGGAATTAGGATATAGTTGAAGCGGAAGGGACCTCTGGAGGTCATCTGATCCAACACCCCGCTCAAGTAGGCTTACCCTACAGAAGGCTGACCCAGACCATGTCCAGTGAGCTTTTCATTCTCTCCAAGGATGGAGGTTTCACAGCCTCGCTAGGGAAAACTGTCAGTCAACCGTTCTAGTGAAAAAGTGTTTCCCAATATCCAGAGGGAACTTTCTGTGTTCCAGTTTGTGCCCATTTGGCTCTGGACCTGTCATTGGACACCACTGACAGAAGCCTGGCTCCATCTTCTCTGCACTGTCCCTTCAGGTATTTATGTACATTGATCAGATGCTCCTGAGCCTTCTCTTCTCCAAGCTCTATGGCCTCAGCTCTCTCAGCCTTTCCTGTGTCAGATGCTCCAATTCCTTAAACACATTCATGGCCTTTTGTTGTAATCTTTGAATAATCATGACAATCAGNCAGTGTGTCCTTGTCTCTCGTGTACTGAGGCGCTCAGAACTGGACACAGCATTCCACTTGTGGCCTTACAAGTGTAAACAGAAGGGAAGGATCACCTCCTTAGACCTTCTGGCAGCAATCCTCAACTTAACCACCAGGACCCCCAGGGCTCTTTCTGCCACGCTGCTTTCCAGATGGGTGGCCCCCAGCAGGTACTG
>VYZT01024159.1:0-15700 GCA_013400735.1 Pomatostomus ruficeps | reverse complement strand
AAAAAAGTTATTTTCAGTAAGGTCTTATAGAGTGAGATAAAACAAATTACCAAAAAAATCAGGTGGAGTTGAAACAAAGCTGAAGTGCTTTAAACTTGTGTTAGTGCTGCCACTGCCATTAGAGCAAATCCCAGGGAACTCTGAAGTGCCCTGGATTAAAAAAAAAAAAAAATTAAAGAAAATTCTTAAGGGAGAGCTAAAGGAGAAGAAGAGCCATGGAGATAGGAGAACGTGTGTGTTACTGGGTGGGAGACCTCTGGACATGAATGCTCAGGATAAGCAGATTTTTTTTCAATCTAACAGTATTTTTTTTATCTTGCAGTTACAGGACCGCACACAATTTAGTGACCGAGACTTAGCTACCCTAAAGAAATACTGGGACAATGGCATGACCAGCCTGGGCTCAGTCTGCAGAGAGAAAATTGAAGCTGTGGCTGCAGAATTAAATGTTGACTGTGAAATAGTGCGGGTAAGAACTCCAGAGTCTTCCCTTATCTTGTCGCAGGAGCAAAAATAGGACAGATGAAAGGCTTTAAAAATTTCATGAGGAAGCTTGAAATAGATTTCACGTATTACATAATGAATGACCACGTTGGGAAGTGCTCTCCTGCTCTTTCTGCAGTCTATATTTAGTAAAAGCCCTCAGGTAAGAGTCTTATTGATCAGCAGCAGAAGCAGCACTACGAGCTGTTTGACATTCTCTTGAGCAGGATTTTAAGTAAAAGTGTTACATCTTTTAGGGAGATCCTGGAAGACTGAAATGTACTATTTATATTGCTATTAAGACACCAAAAAAGGGCTTTTCTCAAGATACGGGGAAAATACGTCTCATTCATGCTTATAGGGAAAATTGCGTGAAAGAAGATGCTCTTCTTTCACGCAATTTTAGGAAATAGGAAAAAAAATTTTTGCAAGACTGTCTTGAGGGCTGGTTGAGGTGTGAGGGAGGAATTCTGGGTCAGTTCAGCTCGATGTCGCTGTAGGTGTGGTTGAGGGTGCTGGAGATACCCTGACTGCCAAGAGCCCCTGCACATCAGCCCTGCCGGAGGCTGGGACGTTGTTGCCTCTGTGAGCAGCACCCTCAGCTCTGGGGCCTCACTCGCCCATCCCAGCCTCAGGAAATTCCCCCTGTTTGCAGTCACACACACACAGGAGCCTTCCTTCCCCTCGTGGCAGGCACAACAGTTGGGATTATTCCTTTCAGTCTTCATCCTCTTTTTCCACCTGTTTCCTAAATTCCTGGCTCTGCTGCAGCAGCAGGGCTGGGAGCCCTGAGTGAAACTCTCTTGGAAGCACCTGTGGCTTGATGCTTCCAAATGGTTCCAAAGCTGCTTCCAAGGTTGAACACAAATCTGGTTGTTTTCCTGAGCACACGTGAATTCTAAAAACTCAGCTGTACTTTTGGAGGCTGAAAAGAATCACTCTTTTCTCAGTGGAGAACAAAGCTGCTCCTGTTTTCCAGGGGCTTCATTTTGCTCTCAGGAATGTGACGCTGTTCCCCTGACAGCATCTCCTGGCCGTGACACAGCTCATGGGCAGCTCAGTGACACCCAGGCTCCCTTGAGAACATCCTCACTGGCACCCGTGGGTGACAGACACTGGGAGGTTCTGTGCTCAGTGACCCCCAGGCTCCCTTGGGAACATCCTCACCATCCTCACTGGCACCCGTGGGTGACAGGCACTGGGAGGGTCTGTGCTCAGTGACACCCAGGCTCCCCTGGGACCATCCTCACCATCCTCACCATCCTCACTGGCACCCGGGGGTGACAGGCACTGGGAGGGTCTGTGCTCACCTTTCCCCCTGCTGGGATGTCCCTGTCCTCGGGGCAGACCCCAGGATGGCCCCGTAGGGCTCTGGCATCTCCTGCACCAAAACAGACACACAAATGATCCCATGCACTTTACAGACCTTGCTGGAAGGGTTTAAGGAGAGAGTATTTTAGGGGTAGGAGTCCCAAGCTGATTTCCTGCATAGGAATTCCAGTCTGCCCTTCCCCTCACCATTGTGCTGTTCCAGAACGTTCAGCAGAGCACACAGGATGTGGAACCTTCTCTTCCCCGTTTAATTTGAGACACTCTCGAAACACGTCCGTCTTCTCTGACATTCTCAGTATGTTGAATGATTTTCTGCTTTGAAAAGTCTGTGAACGGATCTGCCTTTCCCAAGTGCCTTTTTTACTAAAAAAAGAGGTAGACTCAAATTTCGTTAGCACTGTTTGTTAAAATCGCAAGATGATGGGAAAATTTAAAGAATGGCAATACACAGCTTGGAAAAAAGAGACCCAGATCTCCAAGGGCTGCTTGTGTGGGGATTTTTCTTTTTCTTTTTTCCCAAACTGTAGGTAATACACAAAAAAATGATCTAGGTAGGTCTCTGCATACCTGTTGTGCATTCTTCAAAGAGGAAAATCAGCAAGCTGGGAAAGCAAATAACAGCCAACAAAAATGGT
Source organism: Pomatostomus ruficeps (assembly GCA_013400735.1). Lineage (NCBI taxonomy): Eukaryota > Metazoa > Chordata > Aves > Passeriformes > Timaliidae > Pomatostomus > Pomatostomus ruficeps. The sequence goes on along the minus strand of VYZT01024159.1, from coordinate 13,250 downwards.
TTGCTAAAAATAGTGTTCAGCATGTTATCTTTTAGGTTGTTAGAGATGCAGCTTTAAAGGGTTTTTTTCCAAGGCTGGCACAGCATGAAACTGTGTTTAGTAGCTGGAAATGCCGTTAATATTTCTTCATTTTTTCTCTTTGGTAATCAAGGTATTATGAGCAAAAAGTTTTTTACTCAACTTTTTCCTGTTACATGTCAGAAACCCTAGGAAGAGGAGCAGGGCAGGCATTTCTGAAATCAGGCCAGAGTGATGTTTAGTGTGCCTTTAAAGAAGAAAACCCTAAAGTATTTTAATGTCTTGGGAAAGTCATTTGGAACAGAGGCCTCGTGGAATGGGTGTGCATTTTGCCATGGCCTGCTCCTGTTTTCAAACCCAGGAACTGCTGCTCCTGTTCTGGGGGTGTGGATGGTGTGGAAGGGGAACGAGAGCCAGCCCGAGAACAGTGGGAGTACAGTTGGTAAAGAATTGGATCCGTGGCTCTGGGAAGGCGTTTTGGATGCCAGTGGAGAATTGGCTTGATGGAGTGAAGGATCTGGGGCACAGGGGCTGTTGAGCAGAGCTGAGATGAGAAGTCGAAAGCCTGAGTGCCACAAGGGAAGGGAGAGCCTTAGGAGGTGAAGAGTGTCAGACAGTCCTTGTTACATCACGTTCAACTCTGAGTCTGTAATAATTTTTGGTGTAGATGTTTCTTTATCAGAGAAAGCAAATTAATGACCAGGTGTACAGATCCGCTTGGAGAATTTGGAATGTGGGTCTTTTCTTTTTTTTTTCTCCTTCAAAACTCAGTTTTACTGATGTAAGATGAATTTGAAGCATGCATCTCCATCCCCCATGACTGCGTTTCCAGGTTCCCTGGGCCGGTTTCCTCTCCCAGGCTGTTCCCAGTGTGCTCCTCCACACTCCCTGCAAACAACTTTTCTCAAAGCTTTGGCTTCCAGCCCAAGGGGACTGAGGGATGAGCTGCCCTGAGCTTTACTCTGCCGAGCTCCATTCTGTCCTCCAAGGGGAGTGATGCAGATCTGTCACCTTGGCCAGCTCCCTCTGGGCTGTAGGAAATCCGAGAACAGGGGGATGTTTGGGTCATCGGATGCTTCAGTCCCCTTATGGAAGTTGCAGAGTAGGAGAACCTGGATCAAAGATCTTGTGTTAAATTTGTTGAATAATTTAGGTGAGGAGAGACCTTACAAAGTCACCTAGTCCTGCTCTTTAGTTGGAGCAGGATTGACTTTGGAATCAAGTCAGGTTTCTCAGGATGTCGTCTGGTGAAACACTGAGTACCTCCAAGGCCAGAGGTGCCAAGGCGCCTATGGAGAAACTGCCTCGCTGTAAAGCATTATTTTTTCTTTTTTTTCCCCTCACTTTCAGTCAGAGCTTCCCTTGCTGCTATTTGTGCCTATTGCTTCTTTTCCTTTTGCTGTGCACCTTCCTGTTGCCCTGGAAAACTGAACCTGGACTCAGGATTTCGGGAAGCAGCCTCAGGAGGGTCAAATACTGGGGAATGATCAGCTCCCTCAGCTGCTGGCTGCAGCCTAGTCCAGATGTGCTGATGTCACTTGGTTGGGGGCCTGTTGCTTTTGTTATAGTTTCTGATATCATTCATGTTTATTTCTCTTACAAGACTTGGATTGGGAATCGAAGACGGAAATATCGTTTAATGGGGATTGAGGTCCCACCCCCTAGAGGAGGTCCTGCTGATTTCTCTGATCAATCTGAATTTGTTTCTAAATCAGCACTTAATCCAGGAGAGGAAACTGCTACTGAAGTGGGGGATGATAATGATAGGAATGATGAAGTATCAATCTGCTTATCTGAAGGAAGCTCACAAGGTATTTGGAATGCAGTTACTACTGTGCCTATATTTTCAATTTTGTGCAGTGTGCATGCTTTGGATTCTGTTGTACACATTCAAAAACGTCTGACAGAGTCACAAGTGCTCCNGGGAGTGTCCAAGGCCAGGCTGGGCGGGGCTTGGAGCAGCCTGGTCTGTGGAAGGTGTCCCTGCCCATAGCACGAGGTGGATTGGGATGGGCTTTAAGGTCACTCCCACCCCAGCCCGTGCTGTGATTCCCTGGTTCCATCCCTGTGATCCCGAGTTCCCCCAGGCACTGGTAGGGCCGAGCAGAGCTGTGCATTCCCAGTTCTCCTGGCAGGGAACCCCTCAGCTCAGGCTGGAACAAGGAGCTGCCCGGGCCTCCTGCTGCTCTCTCTGACACAAACACAACCCAGCAGATCAAAGCCACGAGCAGGGACAGCTCAGGAGCCTCAGAACTGCACACACGGGGGTGTCCTCGGTAAACTGCAGGATCTGGAGTGAGAAGTGCCTTCCACTTAATTCCCTTTCCCTCCCGGAACACACGGGATCGATGAGTCCCTGCCCCGGCTGGCCCAGCCGCCGGCACAGCCGCGCTCGCTAATTGCTCCCGGTGCTTCTGCTCGGGGAGATCAATGAAACCTCTGCTCTCCCAGCTCAAACAAAGTCTGACCTCGGGCTGCTGCTGCTGCAGCTCCTGTGCCGGGCTCGATGCTGTCATTTGGGCAGAACAATTCAAAGGGATGAGCCGGGAGTGGAGAGCGGCTGGGAATGAGCTTGGGAGAGCTCTGTCAGATTCGACTGTAGAGGGAATGAGATGGTGAAGAAATGGGTCAAGTGATTGAAGGCCAAGTGAGCTGAGGGATCTCAGAGTCCTTGATTTGCCTGAGGTGGGGAAGGAGCTGATTTAAGTCAGATCTGCTTGAAAGGAAATGGTGACAGGGGAAGAGTCTGAAGTGCCTGAGTTCAGGTGAGGAATAACTCCATGTTTATTGAGCAGGGCTTTCATCAAGCAGGGTGAGGCCGAACACTTGGGTGGATTATTCGTGTCAGAGCCTAAGAAGGGCAAGGAAACAACAGGATTTCCAGGAATCCCACTTTCATTCCTTTATTCTCCCACAACAATTATTTCTATTCATTTCTCCAGTTCAAAGGAGGAGGTTTCACTGCCGCAGCTCAGCTGGTTTTGAACTTCCTGGAAAATATTTCCCCCAATACTCCCATGTTATGTTCTGTCACAGATGGGGAATTGTTTTCATGTTTGAGAAGTGTAGCTTTTGGCCCTAATTTATTAAAAACCCAAAACCACAGCAGCAAAAAGCCACTCTGAAAGACAGACAAAAGCAATTTTTGGTCACCTCATTAGAGTGACAATGTTGATGGCTCCTGTTTTTAAAACGTAATGTGTAAATATAAAAAAAATAAACCAAGCTGTGCTGTGATGCGAAATGGAGCTTTAAAGCTCTCACATTGCCTCACCCTTTTTAATTGTGTGTTAGTGGAATCCACGCTGTGCAGGTGGAGGCCATTAAGGCTGTGCCAGGTTCCGTGAGCTGAGGGTGGATATTTGAGGAGCTGGGAATGCTGTAGGGAGCTGCTTTGTTCAGCTGTTCAATCCAGGGGGTGCCTGTCAGGGTTACAGAGCTCCTGGTGCCCTGGAATGTCCCCAGTCCCTGGGGAACATCCTCACCCTGTGACCTTCACCCTTCCTTCCCTGCTCCCATCTGATCCCATGTGCTCCCGGCACAAATTGTCCAATGGAGCTGTGACCTGTGGCAGATTAAATTTATATGAAACAATTTCAAATCAAATTTGCTCAGTTTAGGGATATTTCACTCACAGAAAAGTTGTTTAAAACCATTAACTGTCTCTGTATGGTCTGGCCTAAGCATTACCTGGCAATCCCAGGGAAATGCTGTTCTCCCTGTGCTTGTGTGGGGTGACAGACCCTGGAATCATCTCTGTCCCTCCCAGTGTCCCACCTGAATTGGGCTGCCCCTTCCCTCTTCTCCTCTTTAATATGTGTAATAGATTCAGATTTTAATATGCAGAGGTCAAGTAAATATGAGAAACAAACTTCAGTTTTAGGGGTGAACAGATTCACCTTTCTTTGGGCTGTGTGTTCTCCTTGGCCTTTAAGGTCAGTGGAATCATCTCATCCTCTATGGCTGAAATAGCAGGGTAAAATCTGCTCTGTTTCAGGTATTTATACTTAAAAAAGCACCTTAGGTTCACCAGGGATAAGCATTTGCCGTAATCTGATCTGTTTTTGGGTCAAAACCCATCAACATCTGCGAGGGGGAGGTGGGATTTAGATATGCACCCCAGAATCCAGGGAATGCAGGATTTTTCATATAGGAATTTATTTTAATTTTAAAAAACCAAACAACTTCTGCACACCTCTGATGTGAAACTCTGCATGACCTTTGAATATTCCAACCTGAACCTAAAATAGGAAAGTTTTGGTACAGAGAATAACTGATAGTTTTGTTGTTGTTTCAGGTCACAGTTGGTTTGATGTTGGCCTGAAATCCTTGTGACAAGATGTCTGTTTAATAATTCTGTTTTATGACTAGACATTGAAACCATGACTTTGCTGTTGGATTTAGCAGCTGTGACATTTAGTGGTAAACACCATTAATGGTCCTTCAGCATAAAATTGGAATGAAATCTGACAAAACCAATTTATTTCTGCAGAAGAGACAAATGAAGCTCTTCAAAATGAAGAAATTGGCCACAAAGATGATGACCAGAATCCAGTTTCCACGGATAATGTGGTATGTGTGCCTTTCCTTTTCCACCAGTTCATTAACAACTCCTTAATTAATGTTGAGGTTGTTGTCCAGCACCTGTATTTTTCACCAGGTGACAACTTCAGTTGTGTGTGTTAAAAATCCTTCCTGTTGGAGCATTAAAACTGTACTAAAAACACTAAAACACAGCAGGAAAAAACCCCCTAAAGCCTTCAGCAGGAGTGGTTTGCAGAGATGGTGTCCAAGAGACTCGGGTTCCCAATCTGCCTGAACCCCAGATTTTGCCGTTTGATGTAATAACGGGAATAAAAACAAGGAAGAGTTTCTTCATATTTGTTCCGAAAACACTGTAACTAAACTTCTTAAAAATGCACTTAAAATTGGACTAAAATACTTTGGATTTACATAAGAGATGGAGTTTTCCTATTTGAAATTCTAATCTGTTCTTTCCCCTCCTATCTGAAAATGTGTGTCTCAGGAAGAGTGTGTGAATGGTTGGCGGTTATTTAGAGACTCCTTCCTCAGGCTGAGTCTGAAACCAAAACTGTTCGAGTTCCGGTGTCACTGAGGGGCTGCTGGAGCGGCAGAACTCGGGGACAGGGAACCTCTGGGCTGTCGTCCCCTCAGCTGGGCTGTCACACTCTGGGGCACACAAAATGGGATTTATCCTCCCTGCCTTCAGCACAGGCTCGGGAGCTCTGCCCAGGGAGGGCTGGGAATGCCCCTGGAAGGATTTTTCCTCGGTGATCTCAGGGAAACTCCTGGGGTGCAGGCAGGAGAGAGCACATGCTGCAGGAAAAGCCTCTGAAATGACACCCCAGGGCTGATCCATGGACATGGATTGGGTCAGCGGGGACTCTTCCCTACTCTGGGTTAAACACTACCCTAAAAAACAGTAAAATTGCTTTAACTTAACTATAGACGGGCTCGGAAATGTTTACAACTGTCAGAACAATGAAAAACAGTAAAAAAACTTGAGACATATTTCTAAGTTTTAATCAGTGTTAAACTTGGCCTTAATACTGTGCTTAAGGTATCTTGAGAAACGCAGTATAAAAAGCCCCCCAAATTTTTGTGCATTAGGTGAAAACATCCATATTTATGCATTTGGAGGTGTCCTCTGGATCAGCATCCCCTGGAGCTGAGGGCATTTCACTTGCACTGTGGCAGGGAAGGCCAAGGAGAACTCCTGGATTTCTTCAGGCCAGGAGTAGGACAGGGCTCGCTGTGATGGCTGCTTTGTTGCAGAGGGATGAACTTCAGACCCTCGTTTGCAACCCCAGAGCAGAGCAGGCGCTGTGAGGGGACGGAGCAGGGACTGTGAGGGGACGGAGCAGGGGCTGTGAGGGGACAGAGCAGGGGCTGTGAGGGGACGGAGCAGGGGCTGTGAGGGGATAAATGTGCAGGGGCTGTGAGGGGACGGAGCAGGGACTGTGAGGGGACGGAGCAGGGGCTGTGAGGGGATAAATGTGCAGGGGCTGTGAGGGGACAGCAGGGGCTGTGAGGGGATGGAACAGGAGCTGTGAGGGGATGGAACAGGGGGGATGGAGCAGGGGGGACGGAACAGGGACTGTGAGGGGACGGAGCAGGGGCTGTGAGGGGATAAATGTGCAGGGGCTGTGAGGGGACAGAGCAGGGGCAGTGAGGGGATAAATGTGCAGGGGCTGTGAGGGGACAGAGCAGGGGCAGTGAGGGGATAAATGTGCAGGGGCTGTGAGGGGACAGAGCAGGGGCAGTGAGGGGATAAATGTGCAGGGGCTGTGAGGGGACAGAGCAGGGGCAGTGAGGGGATAAATGTGCAGGGGCTGTGAGGGGACAGAGCAGGGGCAGTGAGGGGATAAATGTGCAGGGGCTGTGAGGGGACAGAGCAGGGGCAGTGAGGGGATAAATGTGCAGGGGCTGTGAGGGGACAGAGCAGGGGCTGTGAGGGGATAAATGTGCAGTTTAAAGCCAGAACGCTGGGGCCAGGCTGCTCCTCCTCTGCAAAGAGCCCGGGTCTCCATGGCAGCAGCTCCCGCGCATCTCCCGGCTGAGGTGCAGGATTGCCATCTAACGGGGGCTGCAGAGCTCAGAACTGCTCAGGAGCCAGCACAAAGCTCTCTGACCTTCATCCTTCACCCCTCCTGCCCCCTTGGGATGCAGATCCTCCTTTGTTTGTCTCCTCCCTGTGTTGGAGTCTCTGGAATGAACCGTTTGCTTCTGTTTCAGAAAATAGAAATTTTAGATGATGAAGAGAGTGACCTGATCAGCAACTCCGAAGTGGATCAGATGAGTTCTCTTTTGGATTACAAGGTGAGTGACTGGGCTGTGTCAGGGACAGCAGGATGATCCCCAGGGAGTTCAGGGGCTGGATCTGTGAGGAATTCATCAAAGGCTTGTGGGATCCTGAGCTCCTCTGCTGTTTTCCTGCTGTGCACGTCATGCCCTCATCCCACCTCCAGCCATGTTATCCATGTTTCAACACAAATGGAGGCAGGAAATCCCATTTCTACAGAGCTGCAGCTTCCCCCATGTGTCCCAAAAAAGGGATTTATGGAGAACTGTTCCTTGGAATGCTGTGGTGCTTTTCCTGCAGTGTGGAGCTGCCAGCTCTGGAAGGGCTGAACAGCTGGAATCCTGTGATGAAATGGGGGGATCTGAGGAGAAGTCATTCCCCAGGACATGCCTGGAAGTGGTGGGAGGCAGGAAAAGCAGTTGGATCCTGACAGCTCCTGTCTCTGCCAAAGGCTGAGGGCTGTGTCTGTGCTGCTCTCCCAGGAGCTGCCGCAATTCCAGCTTTCCTCGAGTTTTTACCTCCACTGCTGATTTTTTCCCTTGGAAACCAGGTCTGTTCTTCTGACAATAAACAATTACCCAAATAATAAACCGATCATCTCTTCATAAGGAAAATTCCTCCTTCCAGCAGTGTTTTCCTGGGAAGGGCAGAGGAGAATGAATCAGGAGAGGGAATGACCTTTTCTTAATGTCACCTGTCAGTGCAGTGAAAGGCTTGTTGTGACAGTGCCCTGCAGAGCCAGGGCTGTTGTTTGACAGCACTGATCAGTCCCTGAGTTTTCTGCCTAAATCTGAATTCTTCCTGGGCTGGGCAAAATCCAGTGCTAAACAGGCAACTGCTGATTTTCCATTGGGAAGAACACAGCTGCTTTTTTATGAAAGCCTCCAAATCACAGCCCAGATATTCCTCTCTCATTCCCAGAGCTGTTATCACCCGGAACAGTGTGGTGAGCAGTGCTTTCACTGAAAAAATGACAATTTTCTGGGAAAAAAACAACAAAAATACAACCATTTTAAAGGTTTATTGCAAACCTTTAGAGCATTGTGTAGTCTCTCAGCTTTTCACGTCAACTGAAGCTGAATTCCAGCCAGTCTAGAAAGTGCGAGCATGAATATCACATTTTTTCATTATTCTCTCATGAGTTGGTGCTATTAAGCAGAGCCCTTCTGCAAAAATGAGCAATGCCTTTGACCTTGTAACCTAAATAAACACTTTGGTTTTCATGATCCTTGCAAAGGTGAACAACCAGAAAAAATGAATTTTAGCTCTGCACTGATCAACAGGTTCAGCATTTTGATCCTACATACCAATACATTTGAAGGAGAAGAGATCCTTGGAATAAACAGAAATACTTATCAAATCTGTATTTTTAATTAGGAGATTTGCAAGTATAGATTGGGAAAATGCCTTCTTAGCCAAAGCACACAAATTATTGATATTTGCTCAGTTTGTAATATCCATCCAGCTCCAGCCCCATGAAAACTCTGTGGACGCTGGAGCTAAATGATCTTTTGGGTCCCTTCCAGCCCATTCTGTCACTCTGGGATATTCATGATTATTCTGGAACCCGAGGGGTCCTGAGCAGCTTGGTGAGCTGACACTCGATCCGTGTCAAACCCAGCTGCACGGGAGGAGTCCTCTTTGAATCCGTGGTAGCTTTGAGGAATTTCCGAGTTATTTTCCCTGGTTTTTGTGTCAAGCCTCCTGCTGCAATAATGGAATTTATTTGCTGTCTCTTCTCACAGTCCCCTGATCACTTCTAGGAAGAGATCTGGGCTTTGGTTGTCACTGTCACTAAAACCATTCAATTTTAACCCGGGTGTGTTCAGGTGCGGGGACTGCAGTGATTCGTCCTGTCCCCGTTCCTGGAGGGCTTTAACAGACCTGGGCATGTGACACTCGGGGACGTGGGCAGTGCTGGGGAACGGGTGGGCTCAATCCTAGAGGGCTTTTCCAGCCCAAAGGATTCCATGGCTCTGAGGTGATTCCCGGAACTCTCCGGTGTCCCCACAGAATGAAGAAGTCAGGTTCATCGAGAGTCAGCTGGAGACCCACAAACAGAAATACTTCGAACTGCAGACGTTCACCCGGAGTTTGATACTTGCAATTAAATCAGATGATAAAGAACAGCAGCAGGTAAACCCTGGCGCAGGTTTGATATCAGGAGGTGTTTGTCCATTTGTGTTGTGTCCCTGTCTTGGGTTTATTCCAGAGGCTCAAATTATGACTGAAAAACTCAATTAATTTTATACTCTTTATTTAAAGCCCATTTGCGTGCTGACATAATAAATACACCTAATAGTGTATCTACTGTGTGAGTTCTTTCCCTTGTAGGCCCTGTTGTTTCAAATAATGACTGAAAAACTCAATTAATTTTATACTCTTTATTTAAAGCCCATTTGCGTGCTGACATAATAAATACACCTAACAGTGTATATAATGTGTATTATATGAGTTTTTTCTCTTGCAGGCCCTGTCGTTTCAAATTATGACTGAAAAACTCAATTTATTTTTTAACTCTTTGTTCGAAGCCCATTTGAGTGCTGACATGAAAAATACACCCAGTAGTGTATATACTATATAAAATATGATTTTTTTCCCTTGCAGGCCCTGCTTTCAGACTTACCTCCTGAACTTGAAGAAATGGATTTCAACCACACATCCCCGGAGCCCGACGATACCTCATTCAGCCTCTCGTCCCTGTCGGAGAAGAACGCCTCGGACAGTTTGTGATTTGGATTTTTGGAGTGCCAGGACAGAACCCCCCGGCAGGGGCAGGTCAGGAGGAGGCTGCAGCTCTGCAGTGCCCCCAGCCCAGGGAGCCAGCCCCAGGTGGAGGTGCCAGCACCGAGGGGCGGCCGCGGCTCCTCCGGAATGTTCTCCTCCTCCTCCGCCAGGAACGGGAACGCTGGGTTTGGTAAATCCAAAAACTGGCGAGGGAAGGGGTCACTCGTAGCAGCTTGCCCTTGGGTAGGGTTAACTTCTGACTCTCCAGAACAACTCTGGCTCTGTAGCAAAGTCTTTCTGAGCAGGGATGCAAGAGCGGAACACAAACATTGTGTGAGACCCAGCGAATCCCGCAGCGTCGCGTGCTCCCCACGCCCGTTTATTATATTTTTCCCCATTTTTACTCAGGTAGGTGGACTAAAAATTGGGGATCCAAATAGAATAATGGGCTTTCTCTGAGTTGTGCTTGAAAACCTGAAATTAAACTGAAGTGGTTTTTTGTTTTCTGACTTGAGATTGTTAAATCTTCCATTTTTCTGACCAAAATAGCTGAAAAAACCTTGAAAGGCTAACTGAAAAAAAACTGAATTATCGTCAATAAATTATTAATGCAAAGAAGCAGTGATAAGTGTTGGGAAAAACGAGGTGGAAATGGGAACCCTGATAGCTGCAGGACACAACTTCCTAATACAGTAGCAATGGGATTGGATGTTTACACTCTTTAGGGTTTAATGATTGTAGGCACAGTTTTTGTTTGTCAAAAACCTGAATGCTAAAGTTCTGCTTATTATTTTAAGTCTTGGTTATGTATTTTTTCACAAACTTTGTTCCATTTTACCAAGCCAGTCAGAATTCCACAGCTGTCACTGCATCCTGCAAGGTCTCCCAGTGTTGGGAAGGGAGTTTTGTGGATCTGGTTCGAAGCCCTGCCTGGTGGGTTTTTTTGGCATTTCTAAGCTGTGATCTGGACTGCAGGCAGGGCTGAAGTGAATTCCTTCTTTCCCAGAGCTGTTGGCACTGGATTCCCTCACTGCCGTGGTGGGATGGGCGTGCAGAGGTGTTCAGGTGGATTCAGGGGCCGTGTTTGTGCCCAGGGAATGTCTGGCTGTGGCAGCGGTGCCGTGGTTCAGGTGACAGCCGGTGACCTGAGGCTGCTCTCAGTCCTGGAGCTCTTTTCCTCCAGGATGGACAGGTGCCTGCCCAGGGCACTGATGCTCCAATTCCAACCTGGATATCCCCCAGCAAGTGTTATTCACACAGACACTTCAGTCTGGTAAAAAAACCTGATCCTCCGAGTTTATGCCAAATAATAATTGACTCTGGGGCATCCTTGTTCGTGCAGTGAGTAATCCCCTTAATTTCAGTGGGAGGTCCAAGGTGTAGCTCAGAAAATCCACAGTGTTGGGGAAATAACACTTTTTTTTCTTTAATGCTGGGATTAACTCGGGGTTTAGGGTTTTCTCAGTGTGATCAGTTCCTCCCTAATCACTTGTACAGCTCTTTGTGTTTAGTTCAGCAGTGAGCTCTGTCCTTTCAGGTTTTTAGTCTCTCCTCTCCTTGGGCACGAGGAGCTTTTAGCAATATTGTCAAACACCAGCTGCAGAAAGGGCAGGAACGGTTTCAAAAGGTGTTCTGAAAAACCAAAAGCCTCACGGTTCTGCCCCCTGCACAATTCTGTAAGTTCCCAACAGAGCTGCCATTCCACAGAGAAACCCCAGAATTCCGAGCTGAGGCACTAAAGCTGGGAGTGGAGAGGGAGGTTTGTGAGCAGAGCTCTCAGTGCTGTCCTTCCCAGCGAGGGTAGAGCTGAGCTGGAGTTCTGCTGGCTCTGAAAAACTCGTTTATAAAGGGTTTGCTATGCCAGGCCAACAATGGTTTCTGTTGCTGTTCTCTCTAGACAGGAAATTTGTGCCACTGACAATGAAACCTCTTGTTTTCTGTGAAATTAAAAAAAATAGTGCTGTGATTTGCCACTATTTGGACCCTGTTTTCCTGCTTCTTCCACTTAAATTCCCGTGACAGAAGGCAGGATACTCTTAACCGGAGTTCTCAATTTCATGGTCAATTAAATCATCCACCTTCCTGCAAGAGAAACTTCCATTGATGATTCATATTTTGCTGTCTTGCTGCTATTTCATACCCAAACAAATCAAAGGGATGAATTTTGAATGAACTGTTTGCCGGATGCAAGCAATTGTGTCAGTCCCTGTTCTCCAGGCAGCTGGAATCCTCTTGGATGTGCAGCTGGAAGGAGCTGCAGGCAGCACCCACCCACCCCTGGGGCTGTCCTGTGGTCCCTCCTCTTGTAGGGAGACAAACACAGCGAGGCAGCAGCACCTGAGAACACTTCAGGATAGTCAGGAAAAAAGAGATGGAAAAAATTCCATCCCTGATAACGAAATGCTGGGGAGGAGGAGACTCCACAGCTCCTTGGCTGGGGTTTCTGTCAGGGTCAGTGTTTCCAGCAGGAATCTCCTGGCTGTTCCCATTGGTGGTGTTTGAATGTTGCTGGGGAGCGGCGTGGGTGGCTCTGGGGTGGATTTGGGTTCTGGGTGTTTCCCCTGTCCTTAGGATGGTGGCAAACACCCGTTCAGTGCAGTTCATCAATTCATGACCTTCATTAGGAGGTAAAGCTGATCTGGGGCTCTCAGGATGGCAGGAGTCAGCCCCTTTCTGTCTCAGTAAGGGACTCTAAATTTGAATTCCACTGAGCAGAAGGGCCGCGGGTTCATGGTTTTATCACCTTTCTGTGGCCACGTCTCTACGTTTCACCATCCTGCAGAGTCTCACTCACTCTGTCCATGAACAGTGACTTCCCTGGCATTGTTCATTCCTAGAGCATCCATGGGAACATCAGGGAGGTGTTTCTGAAGAAACCCAGCTGGGGCAGTAGCTCGGAGCAGGCCCTGTGCCCAGAGGCAGGACGGGCTCTCCCTGGGGAGCTGTTTTGATGCTGGGAGGTTTGCTCATGATTAAAACCCTCTTTCCTGGAGCTCTTGTCTCCTTTCCTCTCCCTGCAGGTGAGGCTTCAGGCACATCCACAGGTCTGACAGTGGCAGTAACTACTCCAGTAAAGCAGTGAATCTTCCAGGGGGTGAATTTGGGGCAGGTTCAAAGGTACCCGAGCAGATGAACCGTGTGAGGTTTCAGGAGTGCCCGGCCCGGGAGGCAGCTCTGCACTTTAATCTCTCCGAGCGTTTCTTTTCACTGAGGCAATAAAAGTGTGAGATGAGGAGTTTGGGGCTTTGCAGCCCTGTGGGTGAGGAAGGGAATGTCCTGGCTCTGTCCTCACCCTGAACTGGCAGCAGCTTTAGGGAGTCCATTCTCCAGGGGGAGAAGCTGTGTCTGCCGCTGCTGAAGTGATGGGACAAACCATGGACAGCGTGGCCTGGGAATGGGAATGGGAATGGGAGTCACTGCTTCCCGTGGATCCGCTCTCCCATTTGGGAGCTCTTGCACTGCTGAATTCCTGACTCTGAACACAAACCCTGCACAGCCCTGGCCTCCCCTCGGCATTCTGGACAGAGCCACCGGTGGCCCTGGGCCTCAGGGTGCTGCTGGAGTGAGGAGGGACAGGAATGTGCGTTAAGGGAATGGCTCAGAATTCCCGGCACAGGAACAACGCCTGACTTGTTCCAGCCCAAAGCCTGATGTCCTACCTCCAGCCCCTGCCCAGCTCCCC
>VYZT01024158.1:143699-215619 GCA_013400735.1 Pomatostomus ruficeps | reverse complement strand
GAAGGCAGAGGCAGGGACTGGGAAAATACAGAACTGCCTGCTGTAGCAGATTNAAAATACAGAACTGCCTGCTGTAGCAGATTAGTTTGAGACCATCTAAGAAACCTGAAGGTGCACAAGTCCATGGGACATGAGGAAATATGTCTGTGGATCCTGAGAGAAATTCCAGGTGGCCAAGCCGCTATCCATCATATGTGAGAAATTGTGGCAGTCCCATGAAGTTCCCACTGACTGGAAAAGGGGCAACATAATTCTGTATGTTATGGAACATGGGATATAAGGATGTGATTGGTGACAGCCAACATGGCTTTACTAAGGACAGGTCGTGCCTGACAGATTTGATGTCTTTCTACGACTTGATTACAGCATTGGTGGGTGAGGCAACTTGGTCAGAGCATGGTGCTAATAACACCAAGGCTGTGGGTTCAGTCCCTGTACAGGACATTCACTTAGAGTTGGACTCAATGATCCTTGTGGCTCCCTTCCAACTCAGAATATTCTGTGAATCTACCTGGACTTGTGCAAAGCACTTGACACTGTCTGGCACACCATCTTGGTCTCTGAACTGAGGAGATACGGATCTGACACATGGATCACTCAGCACATAAGGAATTGTCTCGATGGTTGCATTCAAAGAATTGTGATCAATGGGTCAATGTCCAAGTGGAGACCAGTAAAGAGTGAAATTCCCAAGGGGTTGGTGTTGGGACTGGCGCTGTTGAACTTCTTTATCAGCAATCTGGACAGTGGGATAAAAATCTCCCTCAGCAAGCTGGCTGACATCAGCAAGCTGTGTGGTGCACTTCACATGCTGGAGGGAAGGAATGACATTCATGGACATCTTGTTCCACCTGAGAGGTGGGCCTGTGCCAACCCCATGAATTTCAATAACACCAAGTGCAAGGTCCTGCACCTGGATCAGGGCAGTCCCAAGAACAGGTAAAGGCTGGGCAGAGAATATGCTGAGTAGACTGAGAGCAACCCTGAGGAGAAGGACTTGGTGTCCTTGGACCTGAAGAGAAGGGTTGGTAGATGAGAAGTTATACATGACACAGCAATGTGCACTTGCAGACCAGAAATCCTGAGCTGCATCATCAGTAGAAGCAGATTGTCCAGATTGTAGATGTTAATAACTCTGATGCTTACAACAGTATAATTTCTGCTCAGTTAACCAAGCATGCAGTACACACTTCTGTAAGAAACAGATTATTCATATAGCTGTGGTACCAGGTAGCAGGGCCTTTATACTGAGTGTGCTGTATTAATGGTTTATGCTTATTCTTTATTTAAAAATAGCTAGTCATCAGGGATGAGTAGTTTTTACACACTCTTCCTCTAGATGGAACCACTCTGCTGCTTCACTTGGATGAAATACTATTTTTTTAACAGCTGAGGAATCTGTTGCAGTGTGTATTTGTGATCATGCAGCTGTGTTCACGTGTGCACGTGTGGCTTGGAGCAATCTGTGTGGCATTAGAGCGTGATGCAAGAGAAGGCATGCTCCTGCGGTTTGTGTTGCTTCTGGAAATAAATAATTTCAAGGTAGTGTTTGCAAGCTTTGAGCTGTTACAGAGTAATGAAAATTGCTATCTTTATGGGAATAATGACCTTTTTATTCTACATCTAGTGAAATGCTTCATTTTGTCCATCTTCTCTGAAAAGTCGGTTTCAGAGTTTATAATCAGACTGCTAGCAAGAACACTCACCATCTTCACATTTTATAATCTTTTCTGTTTATTGGTTTGTGCACAGAACTTGGTTGAATATAGCAGACGTTGATACCTCTATTTTCAGAAGAAACATCTTGCTTCATTTATTGCTTCTCTATTTCCATTTGTTACTTCCAGAAACTATCCCAGTCAAAATAGCTTCCTTCTTTGTTACTAATACTTTTCCCGTATTTTCTGATCATGAGTATTTTTAGTAAGTTGTGAATACAACTTTTCTAAGGTTCCCGTGCTTTTTCCTGTCTTAAAATACTCTGTTTAATTCTTGCTTTCCCAGTTGTTAATGTGAGCTACAGGTATTACATAAAATACTCTTCATATTGTTTTCATTGAATTGTGAGCCACAGATTTTACTTACTCTAGACAGTTTACTATTTCTAAGAGCCTCTTTCTAAGGCCTGTGTCCCTGCAGGCCATACAAAAAATTCAGAAGATAGACTAGTCAGACTAATTATCTGCCTAATCAGAGTCCAATATAGTAAAAGGTTGTCCAAAGGAGAAGAAAGAAAAACGTTGTAATAAAGTTAATTTAATGGGTTTTAGCCTTCATTTTCTCCCAGAGTATTGCAAATGTGCTTGAAACACCATGACCATACAAAAAACCAGCATCAGTAAATAAATACAAGATGCTGGTTCTTGCTCCCCAGCAGCTAAGGAAAGAAAAGCTTAGTCATGAAAGTCTTTAAGAACTTATCAGCAAAAGTCTAATTGAGAGGTCAGAAATCAGATTAATTTAGATCGTGTTCATATGGAATAATAACAAGCTACTTGAACTGAAAGAATTAGAGACATGATAAAGAGAAGTTTAGAGAGGGTGTCAAAGAGAAGAAGTCAGCAGACCTGGAGGAGGTTTGCCGTGTATATAGAAAAAGTAGGTGGAGAGAAGTCACACTCATGGCACCTTCTTCTGTGAAGGAAATGTTTAATATTGTTATGAACTACTGCACACATTAAAGATATATCGTTAGTTTCATTAAAGATACATGTTTGCATGTGTCTGCAACCACAGTACCGTAATTCAAATAAAATGGACTGCTGAATTTTTACAAATTTTAATTAAATGGTATTGCTGGTAATCATTAAAGTATTGTCTTGTTTATCTTTTGAATTGTCACTGTACCATTAGTTATTAATCTATTTGCATTTTTGTAATAGTCTCTGCAAGGACTAACATATTTGTGTAGGTTGCATATAAATACAAATTAGAAGAGGACAACAGGTACAACAAGTCACTGAAGGGCAGGAGAAATGAAAGAAATGTCCTGACTGAGGCAAAGAAATGTGCATTAAACCAGACAAGCACATGGAATGATGCCTTATCTGAAAAGGAAATATTTGCATCTCTGAGGAAACAAAACAGGATTTGCTTTGAGAGGAAGAATAACCACAGAGTTCTGTACATTGGCAGTAAATAAATTAAGTCTCAGTGACAAACGTTGAGGGAGAATTCAATGATCAGGTTAATTATAGAATGCTAAGTGCTTCACCAAAAAGAGATACTCAGTGAGGGTTGCACCCTGAGGGTTAAGATATGCAGAAAGATGGAAAATGGACTAGAAAAACGAGAAGCTGTGTGGAAAGGAAAGATTCAGCTTCTTCACAAAAACTTAAACTGTTGTCTTCAGAAAAAATTTAACTGTTGACTGCTTTGGAAGTTTTAAGGAAATATTTTACTTTTTATTTTAATCTTAAGCTGGCTTGTGTCAAAGGTTGGAAAGCCCCTAGGTAATACCATACCTCATCCAAGCCTATTGTGTGTCAAACAATTTATTCACTGTACATTTTAAGAAATACTGTTTGTCCAGTGTGTGTCCAGGGTGACCAATAATGATAAGGTTAGCCCTGGAGAAGGGTGTCCTAGGGTCACATGAGTCTTTGTGTCCCAGTCAGTGGTGGGGGAACCGAGACAGCAGTTTTTAAATGGGTCTCCAGCGAGCTTGCCAAAAAACATTTTAAAAGTGTTTCCTTTGTTATGATCTATGATGATACAGCTTTCCATCCATATGGAGTAGGATTTCTGAAAAATTAAAACAACAACCAAAAAAACCCCAAAAAACCCTCCCATCACACATACAAAAGACTCCCCCAAAGCCAAAATTAATTACTAATGCTTCCTAGAAAAGCTGGAAAATTGCACAGAAAATCTCTCCTGGTCTGAAATGCAGTGACCTGGCTCAGCCTTGCCATTGCCAAGCTCCTGCCAGCTGCAGACGCAAGACTTCCTGCAGGGGACCCTTCCTCCAGGTGTGTATTTGAAAATGTGGTGTTTATGCCAAATATTTTCCTTCTATTTTATACTTATTTTTAAATTGCTTTGGATTCAAAGAGATGAGACATCATGCCATCATGTTTTTATGTTAGTACTGGTACTTACAGTTAAGGAGTTGACCCCACTCTTAGGTTTCTAAGCTGGATAAAGTGATCCTTGTAAATTTTGAAGAAAAATGCCAAAGTACTGTAGACTGAAATAAACCTCACACATGAATTGAAATAACTTTTTTTTCAAAGGGAGAAATAAAAAGGAGACAGGACAGAGAAGATAAAAACTCTTTCCAGAAATAGTGATATTTACCTGTGGTACAGGCAGAGATCACAGAGGTGTTTTTTGTTCAGTGAACTCTCTGCAGTCACTCATGGCAGAGCTCTGGCTGGATTCAAAGGAAATATCTCTGCCTCCTTGTGCAAAGCTTGCTCATAGCACCAGTTGTTATTGTGAGGCTGTGTCTCAGGAACACTGAACAGAAAGGCTTTCTGTACTCTCAGAGAAATAGCATGATTATAGGCAGAAAAAATTCTTTGTTTTCTTAGATACTGTAAAAATACAAAAGGAATAGTGTAGCTGTTTGGCATTAGGGAAGTCATATATTTTCTAGAAAAAAATAAATGTATTCAGAGTACATGGATGGTAGATGAGACAGAAAAGGGGTTTATGACTACTGCAGTAAAATAAAAAAGTTGTTCAAGAACAGTTCAACCAGCTGGAAATACAAATTTTGTAAAACTGCCAAAGTCAGTGAGACCCAAAGCAATTTGCTGATTGAATGATGATCACATGTACATCTGCCTGTGGGTTCTGTTTAGTTTCTGTACTTTCATGCTTTAAATTTAAAGCATGCTAAAGAGGGACAAATTAGACCACAAAATAAAACTTGTGATGTCACTAATTTCTTTAGAGCTTGTATTCCCTTTTTCATGTGTGTGACAAGTCTCTGGGGTGCTCTCCAAATATAAAGGTGTATGAATCACAAATTGAAAGTAACTTCTCTGTTACTTTACTAACACATAAAATGTGGATTTCTGCCCTAGCAGGTGGAAATCGGCTTTTTTTATTGTATTTTTAATAAATGATTGCAGTCTGGTTCCTTGATTTAATACAGCAAATTACATTGACAGTTCTTAATATAAGAATTTATTTTGCCTAGAGAATTTGTGGATGCCCTATCCCTGGAAGTGTTCAAGGCCAGGTTGGATGGAGCTCTGAGCAAACTGATCCAGTGAATGGCATCCCTGCCCGTGGCAGGAGGCTTGGAACTGAAAAATCTTTGAAGTCCTTTCCAAACCAAACAATTCTGTGATTTAATGCATATAAGTGACTAAATTATTGAGGTAAATGCAAAACTCTCGCTGTGATTTCAACAGGTGAACTTTTTCAGTTTGAACTTCAGAACTCAGTGTACTTCTCAAACTGAGTGGTGCAGTGTGGTGTTGTTACCATAACACTATAGACCAGCTTGTCCAGGTTGGAGGGCTGGACAGTGACAGTGAACATTAGGGCCTAGGAAAAATTGATTATAAGAAATTCCTCCTTTCTGGACTGGGAAATTGTTTACATTTTCCAATAAGAACTGGATGAGAAAATGAAATGTGTCAGTTACTCACAAATCAGAAGGGTAAAGTCTGTTGCCCAAGGCAAGTAAACTGGATGAATTTAAGGCCTATTTGATGGAATTGTAATTGAGTCTTGCCAAAACTAGATGCAAACTCCAGGAAACTGGAGAAGGTATGACCAGGACCATTTTAAGCCACCAAGGTTGGTTCTTCTGTTTTGGTTTCAGCTTGTTGAGGTAGGATGTCTGTGCCAGCCCAGCACCAAGAAGAATATGTCAGAACATGTGGGCTACTGCTGTGATAGGTAAACCTGTTCTCCAAATGCTCTGAAGTCTCAGAGATCAGTGGGAATATCTGGCTTCACGTATTTTGTGAAAATGAAGTTTCAAGACTTTGCCAGCGGCTGCGCTTTGCTGTGAAGGAGGACAAGTAGAGACCCCAGGAGAAACCATTGCTGCTGTGGGCACTGCCTCCCTCCTCCTGCCTCTTCCTGTCTCCTCCTGAGGAGGAGGAAGAGGCTGGAGCGATGTTGTCTCTTCACCAGCTTAAGTTGAAGATAGATTGCAGCCTCAGTGTTACATATTGTGAATCACATTGAGATAAAAGATGTTTCTGGCAGGTTATGAGCTTCATAAGCATCTCTCCCATTTTTCCTTCATGTAAACTCCTTTGGGTTTGCAGAGTGTGTGTCCCACTGGCTCCTCTCAGCTCAGGAGGCCACTCTGGCAGTGCTGACAACAGGACACTCCTTTTAACCATAAATTGCTGCCCATCATTCTGTCGCGTGCTGGTTGCTTTCATCCCTCAATGCCTGAGATGTGCTCCTGAGCTCGCTCTGCTGCTGGAACATTTAATTTGGTGCTTGAAAGATGATGTAATTTGTGGCCTTCTTCCAGTACACTACTCTTGATTATATTGGATTGTGTTGGGCAGCCCAGGAGGATAATCTGTGTATATAATACATAAATATTACCTGGCCAAGCAGAACTTCATTTAATTACCCTTTCTTTCTCCCCTCTTCTGCCTTTTCTCCCCAGAATGTCTCTTTGACTTTAACTACAAGGGTACTCTAAGCCAGAGCCAAGTGTTTTCCTTTGATCTGTCCTGGACTGGATGCTCTCACCACTCCTGCTGTCTTCCCTGCATGTAGATGCTATAACATGAGAAGGAGAGATGCAGATCCATCATATGATTTTATCTATGGCAAATATAAATAGGCATGAGGAAAGAGAGATTAAACAAAAGGCTGTATAAACCAGATTATTTCTTGATGCATGGTCCTCAAGTTCAATATTGTAATCTTTTCTTTTAATGGCATTTTTGAGTGCATTTTTGTTTTGAAATCTGTGCTTTGCAGTATGTTGCTAGTCCCTAAGGAATAATGTGACATAGTAGGACAGACTCTGATTTGAACTGGCTTTTCACTGATGAATTCATTGATCAAAAGACAGCATTGTGTGAGTTTAAAATGAAACTGTCTCTCTGAAAGGCTTTCACAGTTGTAGTAGTGATTTTAAATATCACTCTTCTAACCTCCATTTTTTTTTAGCAATTTGGGCTTGAAATGTTTGATGGTGTCTAACAGCAACATCTAATAAACCCTGTTATTGCTATAGTCTAGGGTATTTGGCTTTTCAGTCCATGACATTTTTCAATTGATAGCCACAGAAAAACAGTATCATCTGATGGTGTATTTAATTAGGGTTAGAAGTAAAGAAAAAGTTAAAATAAATTTTTGTTTCCCCAAACACTGCTGTACTTTTCATGGCTTTGCTTGTGTGTGTACAATGTTTTCATTGTTTTGTTTACAAAATATTGCAAATGAGTAATTTTTTTTTTGTCTCTGTTTATTTTGAAGGAACTGTTTGTGTGGTCATAAGACAAAGAACAGAAAAATAGAAAAGAAAATAGTCGAGTCATGTCAGTAACTCACAGTAAAGGATATTATACAGCTATTCAAATAAGTGCATTAAAAAGCATTTATTGAATGTAATTATATTTGGATGAGAGATGCACATGAGTGGGTTGGGGTAGTAGGTTCCATAGTGTCCTCACTGTACTTTTGATTTTCTTATATAAGAATTATGCAAAACTTTTCAGTTATAGAAACAATTAATGCTTAAAAAAAAAATAGATCCCAGAATTCTTTTTGATCACCAAGGCTTGAGGAATTTTGTTTTATAGAAGCATTCTTAGAATTAATATACTACTTCAGGAATCGATACCTTTCTTAACAGGTAGTACATCTTTGTTTACAAAAAGGTTTGATCTGGTTTGCCATTGATTACTGATAGTTTACTTTAATTATTTTTCTTAGTGATTTTGAATACAGTTTAATATATGACACTCACTAACTCTTAAATTTCAGTTCTTTGAGTATTTTTAGTACTTCCATTATTATTTATACACAATGAACTGAAATACCACTGAAATACTACATTTGCATACTCTTTAAGCTTTCTTTTGCCATGGGCATGTAATTAATTTTCTACTTATAAATATCTAATGTAAATTTTTCATTTACCTCTAAAGCATGATGCAGAAGCCAGTAAAAATATTTTTTTGTTTTCTGTTCCTTGTGGCGAACCACTTCTTTTAGACTTTTCTGCATTATTATTAAACTTTTTTTTTGTACTGCTGAAGGACAGATATGGAAAGAAGATTTATCCTACCAACCTTAGAACCTAACTACAGATAGGAACAGATACTGTAGGTTATTAATGGCCATAGAACTTCTTCCTGTTCTAGAAACATCATCTCTGAGTCAGCTGCAGTATCTCAGATAATATACTTTAAAAATATGAATGATGGTTTTAAACTATGACAAATGCTGAAGAATTATTTTTGAATCAAACTTGGAGTTATCTGAATTTTGGTTGGTTTCACAGCTTTGCAGTTGGAGGCTCTTTGTAGATCCATCCCATTTTCTTCCCTCCCTGCTGGGCTGTAGCAGCTTGGCAGCAGCCTTCTTGCCTTGCTACCTGGCTCCTCCATTCATCCCATGCACACTGACTCTGACCTGTGCAACTTGGAGGCTTTCTACAACCATGCCCTATATTCCAGAAGAACTTTATTTTGAATGAGATTACAGGAAATAAGCTGATCCTTCGAGAAACACTAGTTACAAGTATGATTTGGAATACGCTGTGGGGACCTGCCTCGAGCAAGGGGTTGGCCTGCTGCTGTCCTTTTGCTGGCCAGGCTGGGTGGTGATAGCTCTACGGTCTGGGAGTCAAGGGAGGAATGGAGGCTGGGAGTGGGAGGACTTGGAGGGGAGCTCAGCAGCTGAGCTGTGCAGTCATGAGTGGCTCAGTGGCACGGAGGAGATGATCCCCGAGGTGTAGAGCTGTCGGGGACAGCAGCAGGAGGGCACGGTGTCTAAACTGCAGTATCTTTCCCATATCAGTAAGCAGAAGACTGAACATGTGTCTCATTCTCTCTGAGGCCTGGCCATTTCTCGACGTAAAGAACAGAAATTATGGTTTGGCAGCCCATGTCACAGTGTGTTATGTATGTAAAGGGTTTTATTAATGATCTTCATTAAGCAGTGCAGTCCTATAATGTTCATCTAATTGCTTCACAAACTTTAATGAGCAAATTTGCAGCATTTTTTTACAAGGTCACAGTCTTATTTGTGTTTTATATCTAGAGAGAAGACACATTAATTCCAGCGTCTGCTTATTCTGAAGAGCCAAAATGAATGATGTGGGTAACATGCATCTGTTTCAGCCACAGCTCTGAAGTGAGCACAGTTGCAGGCAGTACTGTGAGGCTTGTTGCAATCAAAATCAATGCCCACATTCATATGGTTTCTTTTCTGGTGGTGATGGTGCTGGGACTTTTATTAAAACCTATTAAAGAAGGAAAACCTCGCTTAGGAAAGCATGGAGATTAGGAAGTCAGTTACTTGAAAGCTAAAACACCCTAGAATGCTGTGTATATGCTGCAGTGTGGTATTTAAAGACCAAGAACCAAATTCTCTTTTTCCTAAGATCACTGCTATATTCATCACTGGATGGCTGATAGGGAAAAAGAATCAATTTTCTTGATGTGAGACATCACTTTGTTTCTGAAGGCAGAGCTAACTAAGTGAATGTAGGTCAGGAAGAGAGTGGATAGTTTTATGAATAAAATGGAAATAGATTTGGTGCTTAGTTGGCTTTTGGCAAGGCTGAACATTTTGCTTAAATCAGAAATTCTGTTAATAGTCTGAGTGTCTTGTGTACCACCATTTGGGAATACCCAGCTTAAAACAGGTCTGTGATCTCAAAATTGAAGTGACGACGATTTATTTGCAGAAATGCTGAGTATGCAATACAGAGAAAGTCCACGAGTGTGCTATAAATACAGAAAACATTACAGAATGTTAAATTCTTGAAAGGATCAGAGCAGAATCCTCTCAAGACTAGATTCCTCATCAACTAATGGAGTCATCTGGAATTTATATTCCAGCTATCAAATGAGAATAACAGCAGCAGCTTCCCTCACAAACATCTTCTGAAAACATGCTCATTAAAGACAAAAAAAACTATCGGATATTGCAGTGGCTGTACAAAAAGTGCCACATCAGAAAGGAGAGAATGCATGGTGCAGAGTATTTCTGTAATTTTAGGTTTATTGTTCAGCATTGCTCCTCTTATGAGGACCTTCTGTTTTCTACAATGAGATTTGTGTCCTCTGGAATTAAAGATTGCACCATAGGTCCTACTTCTAACAGGGTTAATTCCTGGACTTTCTTGTCTTGTTAGCATCGAAATTTTCAGCCTTTATTGTCTTTTATTTCATTATATCTTAGCAGTAGGTTTTTTTTCATGTATGCCATTGGCACTAATTTAGCTGCTTAAAGTAAAATTCAGTATTTCTAAATCCTTCTGTGTGAGGGAATAAATTTAGTTCATTTTATTTGAGCATGTCTGGCAAGCCATTAGCAGCTGCTGCTCTAAAATTCCGTGAACTGAGTTAATATTAAGAAGGAGAAAGCTCAAATGCCAGCTGTTTTTTAGCTTGGATGTATAGGACCAAGTGTATATTTATTGTCAGAGTATGTAGGGACAGATCTGATCTAATCCATTCTACACCAGTGACAGTACTGTAGGATACCTTTGTGTTAGATGCTAATGTAACATACCCTAGACTTATATTCTTTAACTCTCAGAATGGAATAAAGTAATTTCTTTGTGAAATATTTTCTTTAATATGTCTAGACATGGTATATTTGAAACAGAACTGTTTCTAATAACTGCTTAACATCTCATTGAGAATTTTTCACTGCATAAAGTTTCCACACTGCTGGATTTATATCCAGTCGTATACCTTTGTATTCCGCCCATCCAACTACTAGAATTTGAATCTCAGTGCACTTAGTGAAGGCAATCATCCACTCTTTTATTTGAGTCCCAGTCATTTAAAGTTACAGATATTGCTTCAGCTCCATGAGACCGAGTAGACTTATGAAAAAAGGGGGATCTAATTAAAAACTGTGTGCATATAAACCTTCTGTCTAGTATATGCAACTCAGAGTGTACCAGACTTAGCTTCTGATTACCTACAATGTGGACTACAAATAAGCAGAAGACTCTAATTATTTAGAAATCACAGTTATTTCCAGTGAGAAATACATTTTATCTCTGTCCCAGTCAGATAAGCAGTTTCTAGAGTTTATTTTAATACAATAAGAAGTTTATGTTACCACCTTGGAAAAGACCTTAATATTATTTTAATACCAACAAACAAATCATGGACCATCCACAAATTGAATTCTTGGAATCATAAACCCATCGCATTTATGCAAATACATTAAATAATCAGTGTAAAGTGACAGATGATGCTTGAAGCATAATCTAGGTCTGTATCATGAGTAGATAATAATATTAAGTTATTATTTAGGAAGTCCTAGAAAAATGGTATGTTGTAATGCAAACTGCATCTGTCTGTCACATTTGCAGTATCTGTCAGCTGGACTTAATTTTGTCCGTTTTTTTAAATTGCTTTTTGTCAGATTGCTCCCTTGTTCTGTTTCACCATCTTCTTTTCTATTTTGTGTTTTGTTTTCTTCTTTTCAAAGTAAAATATCACCATTTTAGGATGGTACCTTTTTACCTCATAGCTCATATTTGTATTTAAATTTATATATATATATATATATTTGAATTTGGTTCGGACAGGCTACTTTTCTTGTACATTTAATGATATCCTTTGAAAAAAGCACATTTGAATTAAATGCTCTTGGTGAATTGAGCAGATACTGTCAGATACTGTCAGCAGGATTTGCAGATGTTATCCCAGGGAAGGATGATGCTTCTCACAAGTTGGGTGCTCAGATGCCACCCACGTAGGTACAGTTGGACTGGGTCCATATCTTAGCAGCAGCAGGCAGGTACACAGAGAACTTTAGGTACATAGTGCCACTCTTTGATATACCATGCTTTGGTATACCATGCGTTGTGGGGAATCCAACAAACTCTTCCATCTGGAAATGGTTGAAACACTCCCCTGTAAATTCATGCAGCTACTGAACACAGGACCCCTTTTCTCTTGTTTTTAAAGACAGTGCAGTCTGGCTTGTTTTTGCTGCACTGTTTCTCATGTAATGGAGTGCTCCAAATGCTCTTATACTATGCAGTGAAGCATAAGTATTTTGCAAATGGTACTGGCCTGTGTGCTGAGTGGGGAGGCAGAAGTCTTCCTGTATAATCCGATTTCAATCAACTCACTCTAATCACTACTGATAGTTGCAAAATTTAGCCTGGATCTGCTCTGGTAATCTAGATTGACAGGAGGTAAAAGTAAAAGGACAGAAGGGCAGAGGAACAAAGAGAAACGAGCAGGAACAGTGATTTTCTGCCTTTGCTTGCCGGGACGCGTGTCGGTGCCGGCGGCGAGCCCAGCGCTGCGGGAGGGTGCTGCGAGAACAGGTGCCCTCTGCGGGGCTGGAGTGGCAGCCACCACGCCACGGGCACAGACGGTGCAACAGGTACTTGCCCGAGCAGTTGGCATACATTATTTATTGACGTTGAGATCCTAATTCTCTTCATTGCTCTAAAGATCCTGGGTTCGTGAAATATTCAGGCATAGCAGCAATTAAACAGCGCAGCCAGCAAGTGTGCGTCTGACATCCTCTGAAGGCGAGTGGCTTCCAGTGCTGGGCTTCCTTCTCCTGTGAGCTCAGTGCTTCTGTGGAAGCTTGGAGGATAACTGGACTGCATTTTCTCACTGGGCAGGTGAAGTATCTGTGGGAGTAAGTCCCTTTGACTTTTGGTTTTAACTTTTCAAAGAGAAGAGCCAACTTTGGATTTCATGGATACACAGAAATACAGCCTGCTGCTGCTGAAGGCAGATATGTCTCGGTTTGACTGGATTGTACCTTGGGAAGAAAAATGACTTTTTTTATTGTTACCTGACCACATGCTCAGTGTGCCTGTGTCAGCCAGGCTAAGGAACTCTACACCCTGGGGTAACCAAAGCACCTGTACTACCCCTCCATCTGACTTTCCATGCTGGTGGGGCTGTTGTTGGTCATTTCAGCCTTGCATGTTGCCATGCTAAAAACACCCAAGGCTAAAAATGTGTCCTGGGTAAGTACAGAAGCATGAAGAAAGTTTGATTAAGTATGCCTTTTAGGTATATATGAATATGCTTTTCTCTATATATGTAGAAGTATAAACTTAGACTGTGGTGTAAGGTAGATGAAAAGATTATAAGTCACTAAAGATCATAATTATTTAGAATAACTGGTATTTTGAAGGAACTATACTAGGGAATATTATAATGACAGAATTTCAACTTACTTGTTTATTATATATACTTTTCATCTATGCTAGTAAAGGGTTTGTGCTACATACTTTTAAATCAATTGAAAAATTTTTGTGGCTTTCAGGATGCAGACTTAAAGAGTAAGGTTTAAAGATTTTGAGGGGATTCATGAATACCTGTAGTTTGATTTATATCTTTTTATATTTCAATGGTTTGGTACTGTAGGTGTTCTTCTATGTAGTATGATTCACATGTCTAAACACTATTTAAAAAATCCCAGGAGTTGTTTCGGTGCATTGTAATAAGTTGTAATACACAGTGGTATAAGTGTCATGTTCTGTGTCTTTTCTGTTGTCTTCCTTCTTTTTTACTAAGAAAATACATTGTTATTTTTTCCTTGTCCATTATTTCTGTGTCAGAATCTAGGATTCCTGTTGGGGAATAAAGTAAGCCATGAAATATAATTCCTGAGTAAGTAACAATGCCCTTTGCTAACCCCCATCATGTGTGATTATACAACGCTACCAGGACACAGCGTGCTCTGCCAAATAAGCACAGTATCACCAAATCCCTGTTCCACCCAGAGCCCTGAAAATGCTCAGTAGAGAGCTTTAGGGCTTCTTCAGTGACTTAACCAAGCCTCAAATATTGCCCCAAGTGTTCCCCATAACTGCATTACCTTGTCTACAGTGCTGGGCTTGTTCAGGAGTAAAGGATGTCACTGCCCGCTCTGAGGTTCAGATACCTTCCCTTCCCTGCTGTGAAAATGCATTCACTTCCAGATTACTTAGGAATTTAGGGGTATTCATGAAGCAGGCTGTGGTTGCATATGACCCTAACTGGGAGATGTTTGTATCCCCCAGTTTATGTATTGAGGGATAAACTGTAAAGTAGAAATCTCATATATCTGCAGCTATGATGAGCTCCAGGTTTGGCTATTTGAATATAAGGTATATTTAGGTATTCAGATACCTATTTCTGGTGATTATGTTGGAGAATACTGAAATATTTACTCTTACCCAGAGTTTTGCACTGTGGAATAGGCACCAAAGGTAAAATAATTAAGTCCTTTCTTGGTCTCCATCCTTTCACTACCAATTTGCATAAAAAAAGGAAATAGATATATGCTGTCATGAAAATGGTAAATTTTGGTAATTGTTTCAATTGGGTGATTGATATATAGTTTATCTATCATAGCATAGCCCTATGTTGCAGACATTAATGACCTTTAGTTGTTTCACTAAACCCATAGTTGCACATGTGAAATGTATGAACTCTAAACTGATTTGAAAATTCCAGTGCAAAAATGACAACTTACATGATTGCAACTGTGTGCTATATAAAGAAATAGATGCAGTGACCAAACCACTGTAGCATCTGGGATTACTTCTACTTCATGTACCATTCTTTACTTTAAAAAACCCCCACAAATAAACCTGCAAAAATTATCTGTAAGGATTTCTGACTTCATTTTTAACTAAGTATATTCTATTAGTAATTTATGATTGCAACTGAATAGCTGAATAGTGTGAGCAAAAGGAAAAAAATCATAATTATAAAAGGATGAAGATGATTTTATCTAAGTCTTGAATTCATCTCTTTCCCTCTGGTTTTCTTGTAGGGAGGTGTTTAATCACTTCATCCGTCTTTGACAATGTAATATAAAAGTTATTCACTACTAGGTGATGGAAGGTATCACTTCCTTACTAAGTAAAATTTGTGACCAGTATTTTAACTGAGAAAAAGAAAAAGAATATCTATTGCTCTGAGGATGCTTAAAACAAGTAATGACAATAGCAGATTGGTTTTTTTAATGCTTTAATGTTTTGAAAATCTGACATACCTTACAGTGAAGTACAAGGGCACCTTACAGAATCAGATACCTGCTCAAAGTATCAGTGGTTTAAATCCCAACAAATGGAGATTAACTTCAGCTCCTTGAAAATCTGGATTTTGACTCTGGAAGTTTTACCTGTCTGGAGATTTGGTCTTGACCTTTGTGCATATGCAATGAAAATATAAGGGTCCAAGGCTGAATCACAAAGATAAGTGCATGATATACATTTTGGCTGTAATCTAGCAAGATGCTTTGACATCTGCTGAAATTTCAGTTTAATTTTCACCTGCTTAAAAGTTAAGATTTTAGCCAACTACTTTGCTGAATCAGTGTTTGCTAAATTTTTGCTATTTCAGAAATTGAAGTTGGCACTTGATGCCTGTATCTTTAGCATACAATGTTCTTAAAGACAGAAACCACGCAATGCTGGTGTATCTTTTTACAAAAAACCTGCTGTCTGCATAATTTATAGTTCTTCTTCAAGGCTTCAAGGTGCCTACCTGAGTGTCTTCCCCTGTGAAAAAGAAACCCCAAAACTACTACAGTCTTTATAAACTAGGCAGCTTCTGGGACCTTTGCTACTGTTTTGCACCAGTGTGTCTCACAGACCCTGACTGCTGCAAGAACCCTCACCTCAGAAATTGCAAGGCCTAGAAGTTGGTATCTAGCATCTTGTAAGAGCTGAGGAGTTGTCAGCTTTTCAGTGGGTTGTTTCTTCCCCAGAAGTGCTTCAGATGCCATTTGATAGATCTCCATGTCTTTGAAACAGGTTCTGTAAATCTTGATTTGGTGCTTGTGATCTTGAGGAAAGCTTTGGTCACTGCTATGTGTGGTGCTCTGTGTGGTGTCTGGATTTTTAAAGGCAGTAAATGGTTTTCTAGGAGCTGTGGGGAGTTTAGTTTTAAATTATGGAGAGAGTATTTTCACTTCTCTCTCTCTAATGGCTGTTGGTGCTGCCACATGTGAGTATTTTTGAAAATGACTGGGAAGAACAGAAGCTGACCTAGACAAGACGACTGTAAAATCTGTTTGTCATCTAGTGCCTTGGGGTTTTTATATTTGATTTGCAAAATGAATTCATTTAATTATCCCTAATGGAATAATTTTGTTAAATTGACTCCTATTGACACAAATTTAATTTTCATTGTCTAGAACAAGCAATTTGGTTGTTTGTTACTTTATGTAACAAAGCTACCTTTGAGCTCTGTGACAACTGTAGGTAGGACCTATACCTGTGGAAAAGGCAGTAGGTTACAATAAATGCAGCTATGGGACATGGTGTATTTCTTTAAACTATGTTTTTTTGACCTAAGCAGCAGATGGTTGTGAGAATTGAAAATAAGGGAACTTTGGAATTTGAAATACCATACCATCTTCAAAATATGGTTCTTTGCATGTTGATGAAAGATGTGTCCCCTGTAGTTTCTATAAACTTCTTGGCCAGTATATTAGAGGAGTAAGCACCTTCCACCTTCCAGTATTCTGTGAAAGACATTTAATTGTGTACCTTATGTAATTTTCAAGGGTAGCATCATTTTAGTGTTCTAACTACGGCCATTTTTACCTATCCAAGCATCCTCTGGCCTTTGGAACCGTATGAGCCCTGCTGGAGGGCTGCAAACCTTGATTCCATGCCAAGGCAACCTACTGAGCAGAAAGGTCATTGAGCCACAAATATCCAAAATAAATTCCAGCTCTTTAGCTGAAATTTATTTCTGTAGAGCTGCCTGCCATGCTCTGCTGTCAGTAGTTAGAGATTGTGGTACCCACTGCAAAAAAAGAGCAAAGTCTGTGTGGCTCTTTGGTAGAGTAACTCTTCTTCCCTGAAACACAGGCTGGGGCAGGGGGTGGTAGGAAATTTGCTGCATTTTTGTTACTGTAAGTAGGATGCTTGTGAGTGTGCACACACAGTATTTTTATGCTTTTAGTAATATTTAAATTGAGTTGTCAGTGCTGGTATTAAAGAGATAAATCTTCTGGATTGGACAGTATCTGTTATCTTTGTCTTCTTGCATAATAACACTCTGTAGCACACCTTGTATCACTCAGGTTCAAAGGAGTGGAGTTTACAGAGGAGGAAGACTGACTTTTAAATAATTAATGAAGCTATAATTCCTGGTGAATTCCCTCAGCTAATAAAAGAGATTCATATTTCTCTCTCACTTTATTACTTAAGAAGTAACATGGTGATACATGTAGCATTACGAAGTTACAGGAAGTGAATGAGAATAGAAGAAAGATAGAATGCAAATAGTTAAATATGCTTGAAATATCATGTAATGTGAAAGAAAAGAGTGTTATGTAGCCAAATAAAAAGAGAGAGTGGGGGATAAAATTCAAAGGGAGAAAAGAGAAAAAGACAAATTGAGCTTTGAATCTTAAGATATGCGATATTATTAGAAAGGAAGGATTAAACAAATACAGAAAAACAAAGAGGAGGATGTGGCTACATTAAGATACCTATTTTTGTACACTTGGGGTCAACTTGAAAATAGGAAATGAAGCAAGTAGTTTGAAGGACAAGAAAATGGAAAAAGCTTGGAAATAATAGAAAAATTATCTGAGGATGATTTCATACTTACCCTGAAACATGAAAGATAATGGTAATACAAATGAAATTTGATGTGCTTCTAACAGAGAACAAAAGGTTCCCTCGGATGAGTTCTCTTCAATTGAGGTTCTTGAGGCACATGGATGAGAGGAACACTTGGAGAGAAGTGCCTGCTGTTCACAGGCGTGCTGTTACTCTGCTGTGGGTTAGTGTTGATCTTGTGAAGAGGCTACAAAAGTGCATGAAGTCAGGAAATACGGAAGGTGCGGGTGTCACCTGTCTGTGAAACAATAATAAAACTATTGCTCATTTCATAGCGCTGCTTTAAAATGTTCCTGAAGGAGGGTAGGCTAGGGTTTGACAGAAGGTCTGGGGAGAAAGCTCCTGACTGCAACAGTATCTCTCTGGGCTTAAAGGTGCATCCATGCAATAACTGCAGGACTATGTGGTATGAAAGACAACTGATAACTCAACTCTAGCTTGCATGGAGGACTTTCAACCTTTGGTAAATCATGGCTCTTGACATTTAAAAATTGACACAGCTGAAACAGCTGTAGGTATTTTTTGTCTGAAATGCACCATTATTGGTGAAAAACAGAAAAAAATCTCGTGTGTTACATTGCTTATGAAGTTGTGTTTCTTTTCAGTGAATTGGTGGGTTGCTGTTTTGGTTCTGTCTTGTCCTGGTCTAGTGTGTGCTAATGTGATACAATTCTCTGTCAAATAATCATTGACTGAAATGACATTGTAATTTGCTTTCTTTCTGGTTGTTTTCAAGTCCTTAGTTTCTAGTGGAGAAAGCTCTTTGCATTCCTGAGTAACAGAGCAAGCTTCCTCAGCGAACTTCTGATGACATGTTTGGCTCTTGCTGCTGGCAGCACAGGTTTTTTTCTATTAATAGGGGCAGGTCTGGGTTGTCTCCATCCTTCAGAGGTAAACCTTTTGTGAAAGATCCTGTGGCTGCTGGATTGTCTTCCTTTGGTTGCACGGGACTCTGGTGGTGTCCTGCAGAAAGTTCAGGGGATTCAAAGCACTATGAAGAAAAGGCAAAAAACTTAGCTATGTATTATCCCTTCCTCTGTTTTTTCTTGTACTTATTTATCAGTGTAATTCCCACTGCTTTTGGTTGGAGCTACATTCATAATCTGATTAGCAGAAAGGTCAACAGGGCATGCAGAACTTTAAGTAGTCTGCTGTAAGCTAGAGGACTCGTTTCCCTTGACATTTCTGAAAGTTTTCCCTTTCATCAGGGGACCAGGATTCTGAGCAGCGGGGCTGTGCCGGTGTTGTGGTTTTAGTAGAAGGGAGGGGGCCATAAAGATGGCTCCTGTGAGAAGTTTCTGGAGTTCTTCACCATTTCCAGCAGAGCCAATCTCTGATGGCTCTGAAGATGATGGACATGTCACTGGCCATGTTTGGGCCAATTAGAAAGGTTAGTTACGCCTCTGTGATGACATATTTAAGGAAAAAATCAAAACAAAATACACACACACGCAGCTGCTTTTAGTTAGAGAAGGAGGAGGATGTGAGAACATGTGAGGGAAAACAACATGGAGGCACCAANGCCGGCAAGCAGAGCTGAGTGGACAGCAGTTTCTGCGGAAAGGAAAGCTGGGATTGTGCTCAGTCCACTGGCACTGCCAGTCTGGGCTGGGTGGGGGTGATGCATCCTATAGGTAACACTGCTCGACTCAGCCTGCATGATCTTTGACACTAAGCAGTCAAGTCTGAAAAATAAATTAGTGATGCATTCCAAACTGGAACCTATCGTTAATTTTAGCAGTTCTGTAGAGTGTGCTGAGGTCGTGACTACCAGGCAGCAATTTTAAAGAGTCATAAGGGTGATTTGTGTTCAAGGTAGAAAGTTGTTGTTGACTGACTTCATACAGTAAGGAGAAGTTAATTTTCCCAGAGTACTTTTTTGTTAACACTGTGTAACAGCATGCACAAGCATTTACCACAGATATCTAGTTGCCGCTTCTAATTTCTGTGGACTTTTGTAACCTCAGAGATGTAATGGGGAGGGCAAGAGGACTATGTTTTCCACTTTTTAAGATGTAAAGGTTAGGGTGTTTTTTTCCCACTATTGAGAGTTAATAAAAAAGCAGAAGTTAACAGTTGACCCAGTCACAACTGATTTGAGCTGCCTTGAAGTGTCTTGAAATTTTTAGAAACTTTCAGTTTTCCTGGGACAGAGGAGAGTGTTGAAAAAACCAAAAACCTTAATTTGAAAGTAATATTGTCTGAGATGAAATAGAAGGTGAAATTACAAATGCATCTGTGGACAAAAGGAAATTGTGCCTGTTTTTCTCAGCAGTACTTGGACATTAAAATCTGGGTACAGGAATGCTGGCTGTGTACTCCAGTGGTTTAGTTATTTCTATTGTCATTTAATCTTTAATTTTCTAAGGTTTTTGCCCCTACTAAAATCGGAGGTGCTTGCAATATAAATTTATAATGTAATTTTCCTATATTTGAATTGGAAAGATTAAATCTGACTGGGGTTGCAATTTATGCCAAATTGTCAGATATATCTCACATTTCTAGAGGCATAAATAGGCCCAGAGTGAATAAAGTGTAAATGGTTTATTTTTCCAGTGGTGCATGACAAATTAAAACATGTAACTGCATAAGCATTTATGAATTTTTCGCTCAAAACATTAGTGCATTAATGGGAAAATTATTCTTAAAATTATGGTAGCCAAGGGAAACAGATAATCAAAAGAATGGATAATGGACATTTAGGAGTGAGAACATACTGCAACCTAGGAATACTCTGTAAAAACTGAGGAAGATGGACAAGTTTTAATCATTTCATATTTGCTTAATGTTACTGATGATAGGATTATTTTTTTTTTAGTGCTGTGTATTAAGGATATAAAATTTTCTGTTTGAATTCATCTTGCTCCTTTTTAAAAATACTTGTCCTCAGCACAGTTGCTACATCTCAGCTGGAATTCTGCTTGTGTATAGATCTTGTGATGTCCTGTGATTATTTTATCCCATGAAGTGATACTGTTCTTCAAGTAACGTGTGATGCTGAATGAAAATTATGCATACAATGAAAAAGGCTCATGAGAAATGTTCAAGAAATGTGCCCATATTTAAGTCATAAAGTTTTGGACACAGCTGATCAGAATTTCATGAAAATTTAGTCATTATATGCTCAAAGTATTCTGTATCTGATTATTTCTTGCTGTGTATACTCATTCATAGGAGAATATTTTTATCTGATCATTAACTATTTTATACTGGATTCATAGGGGATACTGATTACACTGAAAGTCTTCTTAAGTTCTGTTTTTACAGGGCAGCCTGTTCTTGAAGGAAACTACAAACAGGTTTTCCCATGTGGAAATTGTTTATGAGCATTTAGAAGGAATTTGAATGTAATACTGTGCAGAAAACTAAACCTAATAAACCATGCCTTTTTATTATTTATTATGGTAGAGAAATCTGTGATAAAAATTAGCACAGTAAAAAAACTCAGCAGCACAGTTAACATAGTTTCTCTGGATGATCATCAGCTGTCAGTAAGCTGTGTCAGTAACATTTCTTTCAAATAAAAATAGCATCAACACAAAATATAACCGTTGATTACTAGACTAGATAAATCTGGACAAAGATAGGCAAAGGTGTGTCACACATGGGAAAAAAAGGTAGAAATAAAAAGTTACTTATGTGGAAGTGTATGCTACAGTCCCACATTGGCAGTGAAAATCTCTCTTTTCTATTATACATGATTAATAAATGTTTTCAGTCACAAGTGAAAACATCATGGAAATGAGAGAAGAGATTCAAAGGAGGTTAGGGAGGGAAAATAATTTGGCCTGAAAAACAGCAAAGAAATAAATACAGTTGTAAAAGCTCTAGATTTCAAGAATTCGAAAGTCTAGACCTGTACCTAGAGCCTGACAGTGAGGCCTGCTCTGCCAAGGCTTAAGGGATGGCCTTTATATTTGATTCCCACTCTGCTTCCTAATTTCTCTCAATTCATGTTGGCTATGGTAAATAAGTATCTGGTACTGTAGTAGATACAGTATATTGAATTCTTGCCCTATTTTCAGGCTGAATGCTCTTTCGTCATTTCAACATGTCTTTGGCTTCTCTTCCAGGAAAATCCTGCTCTGTGAGATTTCTCCCATGCTGGAGAACCTGGTTCTTGAATGTGAAATATTTGTAGCCAATTTATTAAGTAAATTAAATTTTATAAACTTCAACAGACACTTTGATAGTTTCTGCAATAATATCTTGTTTTCTTCAGAACTTTTAGAAAATAGTAGGAGTTTCTTTGCAAACGACACCTCATTTCTTTAGCATTCAGCATTCCAGACCAGTACCATATTCTTCATGTGGGAATTATTTTATTGCAGGTCTCATCTGTGTTTAATACTTGCAGCTCTTACTGTCTTGTGGTCTTTTTCTTCCACTGGAATTACTGGGGCAAAGAGTTATTTGTACTTCTTAATATGACTTCTATTGGATCTTCCAGTAATTTTGAGGTTTTATTGTCTGATTTCCCTCTATATCTACCCCATGTTGAATAAAGAAGGGAGCTGGGCCTGTTCAGCCTTGAGAAGAGACAACTGAGAGGAGACCTTATCTCTCACAGTTTCTGAAGGGAGGGTGCCCAGAGGATGGACCAGGCTCTTCTTAGGGGTGCCAAGCAATAGGACAAGAGGCAATGGGCAGAAACTGATGCACAGGAAATTCTACCTGAGTATGAGGAAGAATTTTACTGTGCAGGTGACCATGCTCTCAAACAGATTGTCCAGAAAGGGTGTAGAGTTTCCCTCACTGGAGATATTCAAGAACCATCTGGACACAATCCCGTGCCATGTGCTCTGGGATGGGTCTGCTTGAGCAGGGAGGTTGGACCACAGGACCCTCTGTGATCCTTTCCAACCTCACCCATGTGCTTCTATGGAAGGCATAAAGCACCATCTCATGTACTAGATACTCCTATTGCAAATAATATTTTTGTTAAGTAACATTAAATGTCACTTCTTAAAACTAGACTAGTAAACAATTCGAGATAGATGCATTCAAAGAACATAATCTCCCTAAGACTGAGAGGAAGCTCTCATAAAAAAAATGGTTTATAACTATGTTGGGTTGTTTGAGTGCACTAATATGCAAAGATATTATTTTACAGATTTGTTCATAGCTGCACTTCTGAATGTGATTTCATGTTCTTAACCTCCAAGTACCAAATGTTCTTGCTCTTTCTTTGCATGAAAAGGGCCATTCAGATGTCCTTGAAGTTAAATGCTCCTCCCTAAAGATGCAAGAATGTCTAAAGACATCAGAAAAAACAGAATGCAATCCCAAAAGCACTAAGGGGAACAGGGAAAACAAAGTACTTTTATCCCAGCTGTTGATATCTACTTCTTTACTTATTTCATATTGTAAGGCATGAATAAGATACGACATCTTCTGAGAAACTGTTTACTCTTTATAAACCATAATCTCAGTCTAGTCCTAGAGCTGCTCTTGCCTGTTGAAATGAAATGAGATGTTGCTGGAATGCCTCAGCATAATTATTGCCTTTATTAGTTGTCAGAAATTAGAACAATAGTTAATATGGTCTGCTGTGATTCAGACAGATGAATATGAAGCAGAAGCACCATTGTACAATACTCAAAGTCAAGATCTTGGTTTTTCTTCTCACAAAAACCTTGATTTGCAGACTTTGAAATTGCTCATATACCATACCTTGTTTCTCATAGAGCACACAAATAATTTTTTGGTTCTGTTTGATTCATCACTTAGAAAAGAGTGCACTTCCTTTTAATTTTTATAATACTTTCTATTGTACAGAAATTAATATTTTATTTAACATCTTGCTCTTATTCTAAACACTCGCAAAACATGAATTTGTAAGTACTTGGTGTGTATATGTGCATGGAATACTGTGGAAGACATTAATATATTGTGATATTCTTTTGAGTCATTAACAATTGATAAATAATAAAGCTAATGAGGCAAAATACAACTATAGAATAGATATTAATTTCCTCTTAAAATAACATATTTTAAGGAGAAGGTTTTTTGTAAGAAGAAGAAATATCATCACCCATTGCCAGCTATAGAAGATTTTAATTCAGCAATGGATAAATAGTATTCTTCCACAGAAAACAGTAAAAATACCTATTTTAAACTGTTAAAAAATTTATTGTAGTATTAATATATTATTAATGTAGTACTATGGTCCATAATACTTTCACTTAGGTAGCTTTAATTTTAAGAGTTTTGACAAATTTTTTTGGTTTATTGTAATTGTAAAATGCTTCTCAATATCACAGAAACTTGTGTTAGGAAATTCTTCCCATTGTCAACAGAAATTAAACAAGCTGTGTGCCAGCTATTTCGGTGCTGACAGTTGGGCCCTTGCAAGGTCACTTACAAAAGCTCGTAAGCTTAATTGAGTTCTCCTACGAGCTTTGATATGAAGAATAAGTAGAAAAGTGTAGGATTGCCAGATACTCTGAAGTGTTCCCAGTGCTTTGGCCAACAAAGCAGCAGGAGAGGGGACAGGGCAGAATGGGGATGTGCTCTTCAGTTCCTGGCAAAATGACGCAGTGGTAGACCAAAATCTATTAAATGACTTTCCAACTTTGTTCTGAACAAACTGTACTCTCAAGTATCATTTCAAATGTCATCAGCTCTGTCTAATACTTAATATTGTCCAGTAAGGTTAAGTAATTACCTCTACATGCTTGTTTGAAGTCAGTAAATCTGTTCTGATGTAACCTCTGTGTACTGTGTAACTGTCAGGCAGTGCTAGGTGTGGATATACTGTATTTGTGATGAGCAAAATAGCATCAGCCACACAACATCTTTCTCCACTGTCACCAGATCAGACATTTTAGTCTTTTCACCTGCATTAGGGATGACAGGGAATGTGGGCTGCACAACAGGGATTGTGGCCTGTGCTGTAATGCATATGTTATTGGCCTCTTCTCCTCTGTCAGAAAATCTCATGGTATCAGTCAATCACCTCTGTACACTATTGGACTGAAGGTCTTTTAAATGAATAAAACTGATGTCTCACCTTTCCAAAACAAACAGGAAGTTTATTTTTTATCAGCGAGTCCAGTGGTCCAGCAGCAGCCCCCAGGGCTGCAGTGCCTGGGCCTGGGAACTGAGGGTGTGACAGGACACTGCAGCTCTGCGGGGATTTGAAGGAAATCCCTGTGGAGTGGTCAGCTGCTGTGCATGACTGGAGTGGGGTGGCTGTGAGGGGAGAAATGCTTCTCTGTCTGAAGCAAAGCCAGTCCCTCTTAGTAGCCTAGCACTGTTTAACCCAGCACCCTGATTTCTAAGCTGGAAGGACTCAGGTCGGTGGTTGCTTGATAAGGACTCCCAAACACCATCAATCACTGCATCAATCTGCCTCTTGTTATCTCTTCTTTCCTCCTAAGTTCTTCCCCTTTCCCACCCTGATTCACATCCAGAAAACCAGCTATCCCCTAATCACTTCTTTTTCCAATTTGTCCTGATTTTGGTGTGTCTGACAGTGTTGCCCAGGTAATATGGCCTTACACCACGTGACTGATAGGGTTACCTGCACACGGTGTGCACCCATGTGCAGGTTTGGTGGTAGAGGAGGAGAAGGGTTTGTGTGCTGATGGGTGAATGAGGCACTGGTACCTCTCTAAATCTCAACTGCTGCCGGGATGACAGCATGCTAAGGGATCAGATCCCAGTTAGGATGCAGGCTTTAGTTTAAACTACTTTTGTGGGTGATTTAAGCAGTCATGAAGAAATGGTTTTTGAATTGCAGCCTTTCCTGTAAATTTCCCTTATCATCTTGGTAAATTGGAAAGAGATTATTTTAAGAGATGTTTTGTAAGTGACCTCTTCCAAGGGACAAAGTTTCTGGTTTATTTTTCAAAGTGCCTCCTTTGAAATGTGCTTATAACTAAAATAAATCTTAAAAATGTGCACATTGCCTTCTTTAGAAAAAAAAATTTAAAAAATCATTTAAGTGGAAATGTAAACCCACGTGGGTCTAAACTGCTGGAGTAATTTCTGCATATTTATGACTGGAACAGCAGCAGACTAGCTCACAATTGTGAATTAAGGACTTCTTTTCACTTACAACCAATGCTTTTAACTACGCCCTTGTGACTTTTCTGTAAGTTTATTGTTGCTAGGGGAAATACTTGAGAAATGTGGTATGTTCCCACACTAATGGAAACTAATGTATTTTTGAACTATACAATTTTCAAGAAACTCCTCATGCTGCAAGTTACATCACAAGTGATGAACACATTGACTCTGGGAAATTATATTCTCCTCGTGATGGTGTAAGTTCTCTGTTGTAAACACAGCACTTTTAAGGAAAAGGAATGAAAAAGCTCTTTAGC
Source organism: Pomatostomus ruficeps (assembly GCA_013400735.1). NCBI lineage: Eukaryota > Metazoa > Chordata > Aves > Passeriformes > Timaliidae > Pomatostomus > Pomatostomus ruficeps. The sequence continues at coordinate 189,552 of VYZT01024158.1, read as the reverse complement.
AGTAACTCAGACATTTCAGATTAGTTAATTATAATGTTGTGTGATGGTCTTTGAACTTGAGGTTGGGGCATTCACAACTTCTCTGGGAAACTTGTTCCAGTGCCTCATCAATCTCACTTTCACAAGTTAAAAGTGAAGAATTTCTTCCTAATGTCTGATGTAAATCTCCCCTCCTGCAGTTTAAAACCATTCCCCTTGTCCTATCAGTGCATGTTCTTGTAAAAAATTCTTCTCCAGCTTTCTTGTCAGCTCCCTTTATATACTGGAAGGCTTCCCTGAAGTCTCCCTGGAGTCTTCTCTTCTCCAGGCTGAACAGCTCCGACTCTCTTAGTTTGTCTTCACAGGGTTGGTGCTCCAGTCCTGTGATCATTTTTGTGCCCTGCTTTGGACTAACTCCAACAGGTCCATGTCCTTATGTTGGGGCCCCAGAGCTGGATGCAGCACTCTGGGTGGGGTCTCTCTCACCAGAGCAGAGCAGAGGGGCAGAATCCCTCCCTCACCCTGCTGCCCACACTGCTTTGCATGCAGCCTACAATTGGCTTTCTGAGCTGCATGTGCACTCTGTCAACTCGTTTAGAGCTTCTCATCTAAGAACCCCGAATCCTTCTCCTCAGGGTTGCTCTCGGTCCATTTCCTGCCCAGCCTGTACCTTTGCTTGCAATTGCCCTGACCCAGGTGCATTTATTGTTAACACGTGACTTAATGGAACTGTTAAAACTCTAGTTTAGGTTGAAATTTTCAAGACGTGCCAGACTGTAATTTGTAAAAATATGTAGATAATTCCTCAAGTCCATAATTAACTACTTAATGCATACATTCTGATAGGATTTTTCTTGTATGAATGTGCCTCACTAAAAAGGAGGAGGTTGAAGAAAGCTATTCAGAACTGTTGTGCTTCCAAAGTGAATGTTTCCTGTTATTTCTGGTATCAGCCGTGGCTTACATCAAGCTACACATAAAGTAGCCTAGTTAGATGTCCACTTCTTGTGTGGCTGTAAATGTGCACATTTAGAGAATATAAAATCCAAAGAGAAAAAATTCTGCCGTAAGGATGCCTAGTAGTCAGTGTGTTAAAGAATGAGAAGAGGTAGGGTTTTATACCTCACTGATGCAGAGCACTGCTGACTGGTAAGTGCAGGATTCCAAATGTAATGTTTATGAACATAGAGAGACAATTACCTACTTGCTGGATGGGGACTTGGTTCTCAATTAAGAGGATGGCCAGGCTCTTTTCTACTTGAGACAATAAAAAAAGATTTTAGCAAAATAACAGTAATTATTGACAGGAAAAATTTCTAGTAATTAAAAAATATACATTATTTACCATTTATATTAAAGCGATCATCAATTTCTACTTGTGCATCCATTTTCAGAGACACTGTGTAGCTACTGAGAAACACAGGTTTGGGTCACAATTTGCTTAAAGAATGCATTCACTAAACGCTGTAGAATAGACAGACCAGTGTAATATTTTGTGCTCAAAGTCTTCAAGTTGCTTGCAGTAATTCATGATACCTTTGCAAGTCTGTACTTGGGGTTATTATTTCATTAATATATTTCTTATCTTCTGAAATGTGACTGTCTATCTGTTGCACAGAATGTAACAACTGTGGCTTCATCCAGACCCTCCTGAAAGGTCTGGGATCCCATTTTTCATGTTACCCGTGGCACTTTCATCTCTTGCAAGTCATGTTTTGATGCGTTGTGCTCCTTAACAGTGCTGAACTTACACTGGTCCATTATTACTGTGGGACTGGTCAGTTCTCTGAGAGCTACATGGGTGCAACTCCTCAGCACCGCTGCTGCCAAATCCCGCTTTCTGCTTCTGAGGTTTTTAATTTTTAATTTGCATGTCTAAGAATTGCTTCACCTGTTTAGACCTGTAAATTAGGACAGTCAAATGCTTTTGTTTTCACAGAGCAGGACAAATGCTGCTTATTTATGGGGATTTATCATGACATACAAGGAGGGGTTTGAGGCCATTTACTGCACCCTTCAGTTTCCCCCAAAGGATGTCCCCTGGCAGTCAGCTTCTCCCTGGGTTCTCAGGTTCCTGGGAGAAAATTCTTCCTTCTGGGTGGCAAATCTATGGTCAGACTGGGGGATCAGAACTATTAATCTTATAATTTTGAAGAGTTTTTACTTATTACCATGGTCCCTGATGTGGGCACTCTTGACAAGATGTTAGTAAAGATCACCCATCTGTTGAGCTTGTCTTTTCCTTGGTCAGACATAACCTCCAGGTTCAGGAGCACTGGAGGTTCATACCTTTGTGAGTATCAGCTGGGGACTCTGCAATGAGAAGAGGGGCGTGAGAAGTACCTTCAGTGAGACCCGTTTCTGGTGTTCTGCAGACATAAAGTCAGCATATTAAAAAGAGCTGTATTTTTAGCCAGGATTGCTTCCTAGCAACAGACCATTTACTGTACTGTGGGCTTAAAAAGTATTAAATAATTTTAGCTTTCCTACTTTAACCTCGATGGATTACACTAATGCCTCTAGGCTCTTTTCCTCTGCTATGCTATCTGCCTTCCGGTACACCAAACTACTGTCAAGGCCAGACTGCTCTTAACTCCAAATGCTGTGAAAATTTTTTTAGCATAAGGATGGTAATATAATTTCTGCTACCTTCCTCCTAAGCACCTAAATAAGTAAATACTTAGAAGCACAAGAGATTGCTATCCTAAAGCTGCCCTGAGTTATACTTTCATAAGTCAAAAAAAATATGAAATTACTCATTGTATTTCTGCTAATACTATTATTTGAATTTTTAAAAACTACTATTAACTAATGTCCTTCTAGCTCTAAATATTTAAGATTTGTAACTCAATGATTTTCACTTTATGGTTCAATTTTGACTTTTATATTCACATTACAATATTGTTTTGTAGAACTTACTGCAAAAGTAGTTTTGATTTTCAGCTGTGACCAATGTGCATATCCTAGTGAAGGCAAATAATTAACCTGTCTGCTTGATCAGCTTATTGTCTAAATAAAGCCTGTATTGTTTAAAGAGGATGCTTTGACTAAGGTATTTAAATGGTCTAGACCTGAGAGTGCAAGAAGGCAAAGGTCATGCAAGTAATTTTCTTCCATACTCTCCCACCTTCTAAATGTTGGTTGAATCTGAAGAAAATCATCTCATCAGACAGAGAACCTGCCTTTCCATTGGCACAGTGTAGTCACCTAGACTAAAGCAAAATTTACTTTTATGCACATTTTAAATAGCTAGAAGTAGTTATAGAAAGAAGCAAATAATAAGCCTTCAGTAAATTCCAGCCAGTGTCTATTCCTTGTAGACTTCAAAAATATCTTAAATTTAACCATAGAGTAGATTAACCAAACTATTTAAGGTACTTTAAATTATTGTGAAATCCTAAAAATATTTTGAAAATATTTTAATTTTATTTTAAAAAATTGAAATATTTATAGTTTCTCCAAGTATACAAATGGTGGATATTTGAAATACTGAGTTCTCAAAACACTTAAAATACTCTTTACCATTTAAAAGAAACATTGATTTATCTCTTGTCACTATATTTATGTCCCATTCAGCACTGAGGTCAATAGAATACAAATCCCCTGTGATTTGGGAATTTTATATTCTTTTCTTACCATTTTTTTGTCATGTTTTCTTTTCTAGTGTGTTCTTCCTAGGTCTAGGCGAAGTGGTTTTTCAGTGTTTCTAGAAGTGATAACCTTTTTCTTTATCCTGTTAGGCTTCACATTTAAAATGTGAAGTAAAAGTCTTTGGGCCAATTTTGTTGTTATTTATGCATGGGTAAAGCAAATCACAGCTGTCAAGTTTTGTGCATGCCATGGAAGATGTTTATGCAAATCACCGAATAAGTCATTATACATGCTTACTGCAATTTTACATATAATATAAACCTTCCATTTGAAAACCAAAAATGCTGATGAAAAAATGACTATTCACTCTGGTTGGACAAGTCTTTTATTATGTACAGGGTAAACATAAATGGTAAATATACTGCCCTACTGCCATGTCTGAGTTCTTACCTGGTGGGAATAAAAAGGTTATTTCTGTCCTGTTTCTTTGCTTCAGGTGCTTTTCTGAAGTCATTGATTGCCAATTAATATTAACTGTGATGAGTATGTAGTATGGAAGCTGGAACTGAAAACTCAGGAATCTGACAGATGGGAGAAATGTTTAACTGTTACTCAGATGCAAAGGGAAATCATCAATGAATTCATGACACTCTTCATTGACCAGACCCAAATGTCTGTAAGGTTTTGAAGGGGGAGTTGTACTTGTTCTACAGACATATGCTCTGAGTTTGGATGTTTCTTAAAATTAAGTCCTAAATCAGACATCAATTCTTAAAATATTAATTTTTTAAAAATTCAAAATTATTAATTTTTTCAGTAATGTAGTTCAGTAAAAGTAAATAGAAAAAAATTGGTGTATTCCTAGTGTTGTACAAGACTTTACATAATGTTCCAAGACACTGATTTGGCCCATGATCCCAAAAAGGAATGATTCAAGAAACCCTAACTAGAAATGATGGAACATGACCTTCAGCACTTCTTTCCTGCACCAGACAAGGTGCTCGAAATCTGCTGATTTTCCCTACTCTTAATATAGCTACATTTTCATTGTTTTTATTCTATTAATTTTTAACATATTTGGATCTCAGTATTTCCCGTGTTTTGTTGCAGTAGGCTGCTCCTGTTTGTTCATTCTCTGAAGCTGCCAGGTAAGTCTGGTAAGGGAACAGTGCAGAGATACTCAGTGATCTCAACAAGAGCTGAGCTCTCGTTTGGCTCAGGAGTAAATGCTTCTTTCCCATAGGAAGTTTTGGACTGTATGAAGGAACTTCTAGGGTTCAAATGCTAGTCTTGGCCTCTAACCTTGCCAGATCCTTTCCTGGATCTGGTGCTTCCCATCCTTCATGAGCAGGTGGTATTTTGGCACAGGCCTGCCTTGTTTGTTTGGCAGGCTGGATGTGGATCCGGTCAGAATGGCCTGAGGTGCCGGTAACTCCCCAGGGCAGTCAAGGGAGGCATCTGGAAACGTGTCCAAGTGCAGTGCTGTGGTTTCCTTTCCACGTTCCGTGCTCATCACTCTGAGTGCCCAGCTCTGGGCCAGTATGTCCAAACACAATCAGCGTTGCCTGTCGTGATGGGAGATTGTGCAGGTCTGTTCTCTGCCCTTAGCCATGAATTATCCTTTCTTCAGGGTTGGGATAATTCAATCTAAAAATGCTGTGTAGTAAATATTAGGATTATGCTAATCTTAAAACATTCCACAGCATCTTTTTATATTGCGTCAGGAAGATTTCAACCCTTACAAAAACTATAATTTGGGATATCATTTAATGCCCGTTTTGTACTGAGCAGCCTATTTTCTCTTTTACATATAGTTTGACATGAGAAAACATGAAATCTTTGAGTATATTTCAGAGCAAAAAGGCATGCTGAAATTGAGTGTCCATGTTGATATGGCAATGTGCTGCACAGCACTTAGCTGAAAACTGTTTTGGAAAGTCTAAGGTCGTATTTTTCAGGCCCTGAATCTCCAGAAAGAGAGAGATGCTTCAATTGCATTTTTATATATGCTTGAAAATCCTAAACAACGCTTCCTGCCTGGCATCGAGGCTGCCCAGGGTGGCTGTGGCTGTGGCAGGGAGTCTCTGGGGCCTCTCAGTGGTCTGTGCTGGGAGGTGCAGAATCAACTCCTTAAGCTGCTCTTTTCTTCTACCTTCTACAGAATCCTGCCATGCCGTGAGTTTACGCTGCTATCAGCACGTCGTGTTTTTATCCTTCCAAATTTTGTATTGTCCCAATTTCAGGATGAATCTCGAGAGATTATAGCAGAGAATAAGTCTGAGAATAAGTCTTTTAAATTTTCCTGAGTAAATCTGAATAGATTAGTCTGAATTGTACACATAAGAAAAAGATATTAAAGTAGTAGTATTAAAATTCAAGGATGAAGCATATCATCCTGAGTTCCTCTGAAAAGTAGCCTTGCTGGTGCCAGCAAAATGACCTTCTTGGACCCCATTTTCTTCTCTACTCTGAAGAAGTTTTGTATTCTTTTGCACACAGCTTTTGCTTACCTGTCACCTTTCTAAGGATTTTGGTGAGCTTCAGAAATATTTATAGCTGGCTGCAGTGTTTTACGGTATAACATTATCAGTTGCCAGTTGATGGTACACGAAAAACCCCCAAGTCCCCAAGTCTTTTACAGACAGTTGGTCTGATGATGTGGTGAGGGGCACGCCAAAAGTCTTTCAGTGTTTCCACATTAGGTTTGAGATTTAGTGTTCTTTTGTGGTTATGGTTTATAAAACTGTATTCTAGCAGAACACAGAGAATTCTTTTACTATTGAATGCAATCCATTTACTGAGATAACTTTAAATAAATGGTGTATGCTGAATACGTAATAATGAAATACCCATCAGAATCTTTGTTGTCCATATGCCAAGGTATTTCTTCTAATATCTGTTAAGATACCTGTCAGAATTGAAGAAAACTGCATATTTAAATACTTGGTTTACTTGATAGTCTTCGTTTTCTTACTAAAATTGTCTTTAAGGAAGTGTGGTGGAGTACAGAGTGCTATGGAGCAGATACGAATTTCTTTATGCTGCTCCACTGCAGGGTTTTTTAAAGGCTTTATGCTTCTGCTTTGCAAAGACAAAGGAAAAAAAAAAAGAGAAAGAGAAAAAGGCGAGAAAAAGGCAAGAAAAGGAATAAAGCCCATCAGTCTCATGACTGGCAGAGTTAAAAGTTAGTTTTACCGATGTCGTGGTTTAACCCCAGCCAGCAGCCATGCCCCACTCACTCCCCCACTGGAGAGACTGGGGAAAGAATCATAAGGGTAAAATGTACAGAACTCGTGGGTTGAGATAAAAACAGTTTAATAGGGAAAGGAAAAGCCATGCACACAAGCAAAGCAAAACAAGGAATGAATTCCCTGCTTCCCGTGGGCAGGCAGGTGTTCAGCCATCCCCATGAGAACATGGCCCCATCACATATAAAAGTTACTTGGGAAGACAAACACCATCACTCCAAATGTCCCCCCATTCCTCTCTTTTCCCCAAACTCTATATCCTGAGCATGATGCCATAGGGGCTGGAATATCCCTTTGGTCACTTTGGGTCACCTGTCCCGGCTGTGTCTCCTCCCAGCCTCCCATGCACCACCAGCTCCATTGCCTTTGTGGCAGTGCTAAGCAGAAAAGGCCTTGGCTCTGTGTGAGCTCTGCTCAGCAACAACAAAACGTCTCTCTGTTATCAACCCCATGTTCAGCACAAATCTAAACCACTGCCTCATACTGTGGAGAAAATCAACTCTACCCCAGCTGAAACCAGCACAGCCAAGGATCTTAAATTTGAGTGTTTTAAACAAAGCGATAGAAAACAGGTGAAGAAATTGTGTGAAATTTAAGCTGTAAAAAAGAATTGTGGTCTTTAAATGGTACTCAATGCTCTGAGGAGGGGCATCAGTGAAAATGAAAAGCTGTGTCACTCATGTACCTGATGAATATCTTTAAAAGAATAGTGTATTTATCTGCATAATAGGGAGTTCCTGGCTTCAGCATCAGACAAAGTTGTGTCTTCTCTCAGCCTTGCTGTGAGCTGCCCATTTTTCAGAGCTGTGCAGAAATGGCAAATGCTGCTGGGCGAGCTCTTCCTCACCTGCGTAGGCAGCTGGACATGAAGCTGATAAAGCCAGGCTGACAAAGAGCACAGAACCCTGAACTTGGTACAGAAGCTGGCCCTGTTTAATCCCTATAAGGCATAAATGGGAAGACAGAGTACTTCTCCCCAGAAACAGCACCAGTGCAGGTTGCCCTTTATTCCACATAGATGGTAGTGTCAGCACAGCAAGGACCTGAACCTGTAAATATTTAGAAGAATTATTTCCATTTAGTAGAGAAGACCAATTTGTTTGGAGGATCTGGTTTTATTTACATCATAGTTTTTTATGCTAAACCCTCACTCTTAAATCCAGGGTTATAGGTAGTAAGCTGTAAGTGCAGCTCAGGCAAGGAGGTGCAAAGTGGCCTCTGGATCTGTCAGCCTTGGGACAAATGATGCAACCAAATCTAAAGTCTCCCCAGCTCTGCTCCAGCAGCCTCTGGGATAGTCAGCCCATCACTTTTCCCTTTGTTCCCCGGCCCTCACAGGGCCTTTTTCTTGGAGCCAGGAGCTAAATACTGTAAAAACAGCTGCTCTGTTCTTGCTGCTCCAGTGTCTCATTTTGAGTGCAGTCCTAATACAAGAAGCAAATGGGTTTGTTATTTTTATCTTACTCGTTAGATGATTCTCTGGCTCTCTATTACTGTCTTTCTAACTGTTCTGCTTGTATTTTGTAATTTTTGAGGGACCTTGTATACATACAGTAAATGAGGGGTGATGCTGCCCTTGCAGACTCAATAATTTCCAAATGAGAGTCCCAATCTACAGGCAAATTACTCCTAGCTGATTCTGATTTCTTTCTACAAAAGATTTCATTGCCACCATTTCTATGTTGCAATACAAGTACAGTCAAGTGGAAAAGGCTTAGAAATTAAATTGTAGCACTGGGCAGACCGATTCGGTGGCATTGAAATGTCATTTCTAGAATTATCCGGCTTACTGAGGAGTGTTTCAAGGAATAACCTTCTGGCGTGGCAGACTACAGTGGGGGGATTAGATGGGGCTTGTACAGCGGGCCAAATTCTGCTGGTGTTAATTAGGATTGAGTGAGCATAAGTGAGGACAAGAACTGTCCCGGCGATTGCCACTTTATTTTTTAAATCTCTGTGGCATATTTATTTCCATTTCCATGTCATTATTTATTTTCCAGGTAGAAAAGAAAATAAAAGATAATCAGATAGTGTGTTGACAGAATCATTCTATGAAGTCCCAGCATCTGCTTTATTTTCTGAAATTTAGGATATGTTTGAGACCCTGTTTTCAAGAGAAATACATCTGATTTTAATTTTGTCTAAGAAACTTACCCCTTAATCAGGACCTAGCGTTTTGAAGGTTTATGAAAATATCCTTAGAACATAATTGAATGTTTACATGGGGTTTTCCAGAAAGGTGGGGAGGCTTCTAAGGAAGCCACAAAGTGAGCCTGCGAAGCAGTTTGCTGGGTCCTACAACCCTCCCTGCTTCTGCAGGGGAATAGAAAGAGAGAAAGAATTTCAGGGTGGAAAGTTTTGGATTTTACTCCCAAAACCTGTCAGCAGAAGAACATGGGAAGTTAAGAAGAATAAGCTTTTACCTGAAAACCTTAGCATGATGCTTTGCATGCTTCCTGAATTGCTATTTAACGGTGTCAGAATGAAGTTACTCGAAGACACAGCTTTGAACTTCGAGTCAATCTGAGCATAGAATAGAATAAGCAGCCCACTGCCTTCTGCTTCAAGAGACTAGAAGAAAATTGAGCGTATTAAATAGCATTAATACTGTTATTTTCAATAATGTTCTTTTAACTGGGACTCTTTGCTATTTTTAAGAAAATCAGATCAAAAGTTCAAGTGCTAAGAGGTGATATAATTGTAATAACCTTCTGTCATAGTTAAGGGAACTTTTGGAACTGTGGCTAAAAGGATGACTGTGACTGATTTAATGGGCTCAGTAGGAGCTACCAAACAGCTTACTGATAGGAGAATAGGGCAAAGAGGAACATGTATTTAAAACATTTTATGAGGAAATAAAACAATATGTGAGCTGTATTTAGGCCCCTTCATTTTAACATGGGAGAAATATGCCAATATGCGGGTGGTGAGGAGTGAGGAGGAAAAATGTACCTGGCTGCTGGATGACAGATCACTTGGGGGAAAAGGGATATTTCTTTGTCTGCCTTCTACTGGGCACCTGGCAAACTGTTAATTTCATGATAATTTCCTGAAGCTCATTGTGCAATGATGAGGCCAGTTTTTAAAGACTTCATAATTCTGTTATGTAATTGTTCAATTTTCTAGTATGTGATTGAACATGGCCAGGTTTAAAAAGCAAAAGCTATTGCTTCTAAAATCAAGCAGGTTTTGTGTTGGTTTTTCAATTTGAAACAATGAAATGCAAGACTTTTAATTAATTTTTTGTATATTTAATATTATTGATAATTATTAGTAATATAATATAGAATAGCAAGAATATTAATTGACTACTAATTGAATAATGTTTAATATTATTCAGTTTACTGGAAAAAATCTGACAAGGCTTGAAGCCCTGAATTTGTAAATACTTAATTTTTCTGTAGTTTTGATATAGTTATACTCTGCTTCATGGACCAAGGCTTAAGCTTTATACAGTAACTCATTGTCTGAGTTCTGTCTGTTTCCTTATTTAGACAATTGGCACTGGATAAACATTTAATGACTGCTTATGTTTACTCTTTTAATGGTTTTCATACTCTGTAAGTAATCCAGGGATTTTAATATTGTTTTTCATAAGGATTCCCTTTTTACTTATACCTGCCTTCATAGATTTTAAGTACTTTTTTTGCTACTGTAAAGAAATGCGAACCTTCAAAATCAGTCCTGTGATTAACTGACAAGATTAGATAGTAAAAGAGGAGAATACACCAGAAATCACCAACTTTTTGCCAGCCACCCATGCACCCTTGGCTCATCAAGAAAGGTGCTGGCAGCTGTTTGTTTGTGTTAAGAGGGGATGGCATTTATGTCTTGTGTTAAATCCTTGATTGACGCAAACTGCCTAAATCTCCTTAGGAAGAAGCAATCAGCGAGGGGTGGGCAGCGCGCTGCTCCGTGGGCATGGCTGTGGCTGGACAAACGCCTGCCTGCTGTCTGCTCTGCTCTGCCCTGCCGAGGGACACGCTGGGGACTGTCCCCAAACCCTCCCTGGTGCCCCTGAGCCTGGTCTTGCCCGCTGGGCTGCATGGGGTGGGCAAGGGACTGAGCTCTGGGGCAAAATGATTGCTTGAAATGTGACTGCTCTTGAATTTCCTCTCACAGTAAGATAAGGAGTAAATTCTAAAAATAACAAATGTAAGGAAAGGGTAATTTTTCTGCTCTCTGTGGGAACTTCCCTCAATGGCCCATGTTGTTGGTTTGGGGGTTTTTGGTGAACAGAATCACAGCATGCAGCTTCCTTTCAGTAATCCCACCCTGCAAAGAAGGGGGGAAATTGAAATGATGCTGCTTACTGCCAAGAAGACCTTTCTGTCTCAGTTTAAAACAAAATAAAACTGGTAGTTTTGCAGCCTTTTACATGACCTGTTTCATGACCGTACTGGGCTCGGAGGTGGCAAGCTCATACTAGAGTCTTTCCTTTCTCTCGTGCACTGTTTCTCACTCAGACTTGATGAGGAAGCACATCAGGCGATGAGAAATACACGACAAAGGAGAGAGGGGGGCTCTGAACTCTCCATCAAAAGGTATCTGTCACAAAATGTCCTGTAAAGCAGCTTTAAACTAAAAATACTAGAGATGTAGCACCTTCCAAATGACCTGACTTTTCCACGTACCTGAATTATTTATATTCTTCGTTACAAATTCATTTTTGTCAGGGCTGATCTAATAGATTTACAACAGAAATAATTTTGCAAGTAATGGATCTTTATTTAGTTCTACTGGATTTCATAAGGAAAAAAGAATTAAGAATTTTTTATTATTTTTGGGGGGGGAAACTGTATTTCCTGACAGTTCTCAGGTAAGGTTCAGGTCTTTAAAACAAAAAATATGTTACTGTTTGATTAAATTATTATGTTCAGGGGTGTTTTAAGAAAATAGGATTTAGAGCAGGGGGTTACTTGTAGGTTTTTTTTGTTTTGTTTTTTCTAGGAGCACCAATATAGGCGAACAATAGAATAAGTTGAGCTAGAATGGCTTAAAAAACGAAGGAAAATCATGTTGGTTAGAAAAAAAGAAAGTCAAAATATGGTGAGAGCAACAAACAACATAGAGGTAGAAGGGAACAATAATACAGAAAAAATTGAAGGTGAGCTTTTAAGTCAGTTTGAGTATCAGCTGACTGAATAAAAAGGTGGATGAAAAAAACTCATGCAGAAGTTATCGTTGGAAACAGAAGTAATCAGAACAATCAAATTCTTAAAAATTTGTCTGATATATAGCTATTCCATTAAGGTGCTATAGTTTGCCTTTTAATATTTTGAGAGGTACTGAAGTGGTAATTGAGAATACTGGTTTAGTATCTTTAACTCAGGATTCATTGTTGTCAGACACCACAAAACTCTTCTGTTTCTCTGTGTTGCCAGCAACATTAGCATGGAACATGGAAGACAACACGGTCTGATAAAGAGTGCTTCATCTCTGCCTTCTGTGTGCTATTAATGAAACAAATATGTAACAATTAGGAATTCAGTCTACAAATTTATTTTTGTTTCTAATATTTTAAGGAAGAGGTGTAAAAGATTAATTCCGTGTTTCTTTACTATCCAGGAGCTGGAAAAGGGGTGTCCCTCCTCCCTCTCTGAGTCTCAGCTGCGGGGTGGGCAGAGGGTGTTGGGTGGGCAGAGCAGCACTGAGCAAGCTGCAGCCACGCATCAGATTCCAAATCGCTCCTGTAGTAAAATACGGTCTTTTAGAGAATACTTGCATTTGACTTGTTCTCTTTTCTTCCTTAATCCCCTTCCTTTCTTTTATTTCTGTTACATAAGAAGCCTAATTGTTTTTATAATTCACATTATTTCTTTTTTACAATGTATTAATCTCTCTGCATCATGAGCTCATCCCAAAATATCTGTTATGTACCAGAAACAGCAAATGGGAGTTTTGTGTTGTGTTTTGTTTTGGTGTTATTTTTTTTCCTCTCTTTTCTAGAAGCTTCTTTGTGCAGCCTCTTGTCTAGATGCTGCCCAGCAATCCTCTCTATTCCCCAGATCTGGGACACAAAATCATTCCCTTAATTCCTGTCTGTGATTACTTTCTGATTCTGACCAGTGTCTGGAGCTGAAGAACACTGATTTCATATGTTTGATTTGCTGTGCAACTGAAATATTTTATCGGCCAAGAATAAAAACAAACAAACAAACAAAAAAACCCTCACACCCAAACCTCTTCTCTGCAGCTGTACAGGAGAGGGCACAGTCTTGGGGAGCCATAAAGTTTGAAATTCTCAGCAGGTGATCCAAAGTGAACATGTGCTTTAATCTGTGTAATGTTATACTGATCTGAATATTTCCTGTGTATAAAATTTAATGAAACATTGTGTGGAAAGGTGATGAGAAGGGAGGCAGTGGTAGGGGTGTGTCTGTATCAGGGAAAATTCATCTTACAGAGGTTTTTAGAAATAATCCCATTTGCAGAAAGCTAAGTATGTATTTTTATTAATGGATGTTATCAGCAAACCTAAACCTGTATGTGAAATGCCTGGAAATGTGGTAACATCTGTGTGTAAAATGCCAAGATGTGTATATAACTCAGGTCTTAAACAATCAACTGCATTAAACCAACCAGGCATTTAAATGACAGTGCTGCATCCAACAAAATTTTGTCTCATTTTGTAAATTTCCTTTCACATACTTTACCAAATCTTTATGGAACTAATTAACTGAGAAGTGAAAAATTAAGAAGATTCAGAACAGAGATAAGCTGCTGATATTAGCTGTGCTCAAATTTGACAGAAATTCTCAAAGCATTTAAGAGATGTGAGATGCTCCATGGGCAGCTGATGGCCTGGCCCTGCATGCTGGGGGAATGAGAGTCTGTCTTTTAAAAGAAAACTCTAGATGAGCAAGTGAGGATATAAAATAGAAATAATAGAGCTGGCTATGGTGAAACAATCACCTGAAGGCATTTTAAAATACATTTGTGGCCATAAATGGGATGTGGCTTTGCCTATAGGAGTTACTGAAGCTGTCTAGCACTGAGGCTGTTTCTGTAAGTGGGAGCTGAGGAGCATCAGAGGGTTCCTGGCGAAGGAGCACAGCTCTGCAGAGCTGTCAGAACAGTCCCTGGTGTGCATTTGGCCAGGACTGACTCGCAGACTTACAGGCAGCTCTTCGGTGTCACCTGTGAGAGAGCACAGGCCAGATGGTATTTCTGTGGGACAGTTTGGATTCAACCATCTTCTTCTGAAGGGGAAGAGAGTTTAATATGATCGACTTGGCAACTCCAAGGCAGTTGGCTTTGGTTCAGGAGAATTTTCCAGGCATGTCACTGCATTAGACTCCACTAAGAGGAGTCCGGAGTACTGTCCCATGAGGGTAGCCCCAGTTTATCTTCTGGGGCCCTGCAGTGGTTGCCCTGGTCACTGCGAGGAGTGGACCAGGAACCACAAGGAAAAGTTGTCATCTTTCTCCAGCCCTTCGAGGTACCTCCATGTTTATTAAGAACCATTTCCATTTCTGGCGCTTATCAAAGATGGCATTTGCGTTGCCAAGACTACATTTTAGCAATCATTTGTAAGTCATTTTGTGCTTGATAGCTCACATAGTAGTAGATGCTTTGAAAAATAATTTTCTCTTTTAGCTGAACAGCTCATCTGAAATGCAGTTAGGGGTATTGCACTGTCAAAAAATATTAAGGCTCTTTGGCCTCCATATTGTACTTTAGAAAAATAGTATTTTCATAAATATGTTCTGTGTTGAAAATAAAACTTTTCAAAACAAAATACTGGCATTAGCTATACAGCAAATTTAAACAGGAAGTGCAGTGTCTACTGCAGCTTCTGGTTATGTGCAAAATGAGGTTTAAAAGTAGAGTATATCATGTCCTTGACTCATGGAGAATATTAAGGAAATAATAATGGGAAAAATGAACTGAATTATATTAGGGAGGAAAATAAAATAACATTATCAGCTGAAGTCTCCACTTGCAGAGATAATGTAACTTCCTGGGCAGTTCCTGCTGTCTTGGGCTGTCCCTCAGCTGCCTAGTTCAGGTCGAAAGCAGAGTTTAATGCTGTAGGGAAAAACTCCTTCCTGTAACTTGGTACTTAATAGTACAGACACCTGTACTAACCTATGTAGTTTATTGAAATTGCACAGCATTTCCTTATGCATTTTTTTTCTCCTGTGTACAGTAGTATTAAGGGACTGGTAGCGCTTAGTGCCCCACATTTGGGTTTGATGTTTCTCGGAAATTTGTGCTCTAACACAACAAGAGTTTGCATTTTATTTTACCAGAGGGAAAACTAAGTCCTTGATCACAAGAACAGAACCAGAGTTAAAAGATAAAAACATAAAAGGAACGAAAAGGGAATTTCATGTTTAACACCAACTTCCTTCCCTGGAAGATTTTGCAGAGGGATCTCTAAACCCTGAAGGAGACTTAGGGACAACTTAGCACCACGCTTCCTGAGATTATGTTTTATATCAGCCTTTAAGCTAACTTTGAAAGTTGAAGAACTTGGTATGTATCTCCTTTTCTTCTTCTCTTTCTTCCCCTCTTATATTAATTTAGCACTTGACATAAAACATACTGTACCAAATTAGGTCAAAGATTTATTTGGCTGTTTGCAATATTAGCCAGTAGCAGAAGTCGAGGGAAATATAAGCACACAGCAAGTGTGCAGTGATACCCTTCCACATAACAGTTTATTGTCTATGAATACTGGCACAAGAACTGCAGCTCTGGTACTATTCCCAAGCATTATTTAATGTGTGTTCACTGACTCGCAATGGATTTGCATTCCAAGAATATGTTGTGTCCACTCACTTTTTGGGTCCAGTTCTGTCATTTGCTGTGTATGTTACGTACTAAACAGCAATATGGTTTCTTGTACAGCGGGCCAAATTCTGCCGGTGTTATTTAGGATTGAGTAAGCATAAGTGAGGAGAAGAACTGTCCCGGAGAATTTACTCAGCAGATGGTTGTGATGGCTTAAGATTTTTCTTGACAACTGATCTTTAGATCAAAATGCAAGAGAGGGGGATGCTCCTGCCTTAAGGGGTTTGCCTGCATTTAAACTTGGTTCTACCCATTAATTAGCACTTTTCTTCTACTTTAAAAAAGATTTCTTCTTTTTTGTTGTCATGTGAGTGAATGACAAATTTTCTTCATGTCTTCCTAAGATTCCATACAGGAGGTTCTCTTCTTCTTGTGAGCTACTTGGAGGTGAGGCACTGGTACTGGGAGCAGGAGGCTTTCTCTTACACACCACCCTTTGGTGCTACAGGCAACAAGAAGATTTCATGCTCCAGTTTCAAATACTGAGGCGATACTACGTCTCCTTTTGCCTTTTGCCTGCTTAAAGTCTTATCTGAAAAGTAGGGAAAAGGTTCCCATTTTTTTACTGTGCTTATTGTGAAGATAATTTTTTGAAGGTATAGATAATGCTGATGATGAGCTTTTCAGAAAATAAAAAAAACCAAGTTCATAACACAGGTTTCAGAACAATACAGGAGGCCTGGGGCCCAAATACTCTGGGGAACAAAGAGAAGAAAAAATATATATAAAGTAAGTAGTGGATCAGTAAACATTCATGTGTCTGAATGCTGAAAAATGTAGGCGCTTCCTGGAAATGAGAATATGATTATGTAGGTGAGGACAAGGGAATTCAATTAACGTTGACTAAATGCTTACTTGCTTTATTTTGCAGTCTAGTCTTTTGTCAAAGTAGGTTATATGTGTAATATATTGTAGTTTAAACTTGGTGTGACTGTGGTTTTTATCATTCTGTCCCTGCTTAGAACAAAAAACATTCGAACTACAGTGTTTGTTATTATTAAAAAGAATAAGTTAGCATTCTTTTTGCTGCTTACATTGTTTTCTTGAACCTATTTACACGTCTTAATTGGCAAGTAATTGCTTTCCTAATCCAGATAAGTAGTGTTGAGCTGTGAATTGCAAAGCCCAGTGCCTTTTAGATTAGTGGGTGGAGACTACTGTTGTTTGCGAAGGATCACTGAAAATTCTGCATTATCAGCCTTACAAACTGTGATTTCTATCAGTACAGACAGATAAGCTCACACATTTGTAGGCTGTAGTATTCTGTGATAAATGGTTCTCCAATGGAGAACATGAAATAAATAGAGAGTGTGAATAATCCACTCCTATTGCATTGATAGAAGTTGGGAAAATAATTTTAAAATAGCATATTTTCAGTCCTTATAATGAACTATTGTACTGACCTATTTTCGATATAATCTTAGAGACTGTGATCTGAAGACTGTTCTCTGATTCCCTGTAAATCAGTGCACCTTACTGGGTAGTAGTTCTGACTTAGCCATTTATTTCATCAAGATCTTTTTCTATAGTAGTAATAATTCTTTGCAAGGATTCAGTGATAAACCTGTTAACATTTTATTATTTGTGCAGTTACAAGGATGGATATAGATATCCTTTTGTAATGCTTTTTATTGTCACTAGGAAAAAAAGCAATTTAACAAGAACTTGTAATTGTTCTTACCTGGAGGAAAATTATGCTTCAGGAAAAAGATTAAAACAGTTTATAATACTTCTGCATTACATATCGTTTAATGGGCTGTCATGTGGGGAGTTTTTACTGTTTGATAGCAGTCCCTTCCAAACTTCACAGAGGAGTTGCACATAGACAAATATGCATTCATTCACATATTAACAATTGCTTTGTGTGGGCTCTGCAGTGGTCCAGTGTGACTTTTGTACTTTAATATCAGATTGCTTTCCTGGCTCCTGAGTAAGGTCACAGATCAATCTGGAATTTACACAGCATATGTAATACTTTTATGCTTCTCATAAAAATAATGTAGGAGAAGAGTACTGACCCTGAGTCTTCTACCTTCCGGTAGTTCTAGCTGTGGCAATACTGGCCTGCTGTGCTTTTTATCCCCTGTGCAGATAGGGATATTAATTTCCAAAGAACCAAAGTTAAAAAAAAACCCCAGCACAACAGAATACATTGGGGGTGTATGTCATACAAAATTGCAGTATTTATTTCATTATTTTCTTGGAGAATATGTATTAGCTGTTCCAAATTACAGGTGCCCGTTAAAAAAAACCTAATTTATACACAGAAATTGTGTCTGCTGGAATCTGCATAGTTGAAATGGGCCCCAGATGTTACAGTTATGTAAGAGCCTAATCTAAAGCCAACCAAAGAGAGCCTTGTGGGCTTCACATCACTCCAATAAGAACATTTTCAGAAGAAATAACATTGAAGGAGATTGCAGTAAGCTAACATTGTCTGTAGCTATTATAAGTATAAAATCAAAATATATGGATGAAGGAGTGTACCTTATTCACTGTGAATGGAGTTAAATTTGTACTTTATTGGGGAAAAATGTGACATGAATGATCTTTAACAAAAAAAACCCTCTTCATTTCAATGTTAAGCCCAACTGTATATATCTTAAAGCCATCTTTTTTTTCTGTTTGCTTAAGTATTTGTGTGGGAGTAGTTAATTATTAATATTTTTAATGTGAGATACTTTTGAAGTAGATCTCTTCTGCTTTTAAACTGATACAACATCACACTGCATAGCTATTGCTATGCATTGCAAAATAGATATTAAACTCACAAAGATATTTACGCCCTTGGTGGGTTATTTTGTAAGGCTTTGCAGTGATGGCGTTGCCCCATCTCTACCAGCATCCTTTCCCCTGCTTTTGTTTTCCAATATGCATTTCATCCTAATGACGTGAAAAAAACCCACAAAAAACCCCCAAGTAGTTTCCTACTAAGCCAGGTATGTCACTGTCCTCCTAGAAGGATCTGACAAGGGCTGGGGTGGTCGAGGGGAAGGAAGTGCCTGCTGGGAGTACCACGGATGGGAGCAGGCATGGAGAGGACCAAGAGCTCTATTCCTAGCAGTCGTATGAATTTATTTAAACCTCTAGTTTAGCTGGTTTATGTGATGTTTGAGTTTTACATTCTACACTCAGATTCCTGTCAATTTCCTAACAAGTCTCAGTGCCATCTTAAAATTTCATCTAGTGCTGAAGCTCCTCTGCAGAAATTAAAATCAAACTGTAGATACTTTGTGAATCCTGCTTGCCTAACCAACACTTAACTGTGAACTGCTGCTGTACACTGATCCTACTTGGTGAATCTTGCAGTAAGTGTCATGAAAAAAACAGGAGTGTATTTAGACTGGTGGAATCCCTGATTTTCCACTAAACTGATTTTTGTAAAGCAGTGTGTACTTGAACTCAGGAAGATCAGCATCCATGAAGATGCAACAGTTCACTCTCAGATATTGCTGATGGTCTCAGGAGCAACAATTTGCAAGACAAGTTTTTCAAGTTAGTGGTCAAAAATGAGGAAAATCAAGGTAGTTCTTGGTAAGCCAAGCACTCCTGTGCTTTTCAGCTGTGAAATAGAGCTGTGAACTTTCTTGTTCCAGTAGGTATCTAACCAAGTCAGATTGCCCTTATTAAAAACCACAAAACTATTCCCTGTCTGTTATAACCAGTAACTGCTGGTTTGAGTACTTACCTGTTTCAAACCTGAAAACCTATTGTACATTATTTATAGGTTACAGAATTTTCTTCTTTATTCTGTGACAATTTTTTCATCTGCAGCCATCTCCCACTTAGAAAATAGTTGACTTTTCATTGGCCATGGAAAGAAAAACTAGAAATTGACTTCAAATTGGTGCTGAACAAACTTTTCCTTAGAGGAAGGGGACCCCATTTGTGTCCTTGACTCAAATTGGGCAGAGAGTACTGGAAAAGTGATCGGTGAGTGATCCTAAAGCTCAGCCCCTGCTGTGCTATGTGAGCTGCTGTCTTTGACTAGAAGGATCACCCAGCTGCTCTCACAGCATCTCACCTGGGACCTGCAGTGTCAGTCAGTGTGCACAACAGCGAGCAGCCTGCCCCTTTGGTACAGCTCTGAGAGGGAAAGGATGAGCCGAGAAACCTTGGTGAACTTTGACATGTGCTGGGGAGATGAGCGCTCTCCTGCTGACAGGACTTGGGTGGGTTTGTGTGTGTTTTCTGTGGACAGGCTGTTGCAACAATTTAAAAATCTGAGTCTGGTCTGTTTGCTTCTGAATTGATGACTCTGTGTGAGCTTTGACTAATTTATTATCTCTCTTCTCAACAAAAAGTTTTAGATGTCAAAATTCATATATATCAACTTTGCGTAGGCATATACAATGTTCTGCTGTCTTGTGATAAATAAATGAGGGATTTTAATACCTTGATATCTTTTGGAAAGACTTTGGGTCTTCTAAAAGGGGAAAACAAACTCTTTTAAAGATGACTCCTGCCAGAAGAGCTGATAACATGTGTCACTTATAGGAATGGCAAGGGGATAAATATTCACCTTCAGACAGGAAAATGGAACAGCTTGGGTTGTAGTTAACTCAACCTGAGCCCTATGTATGGGATACCTGAATACCTAAGGGGCCAAATGAGGCAGCTGAGAAACATGAAGGTATATTTTGAGAAATGGTGTAAGACTGATGAGATACTTGATGACTGAATAAAGCAAATGTAATATCTGTGGCAACTGAAGAAAATCAAATGCATGATCTGCCTTTAAAATGGGAAGAAAAGGCAAAACTGAAAATTTTTCCAGTATATATATATATGTATTAGACAGATGTGCAGATTTACAAGTTGCTGTGTTTACCTTTTCATGCATATACCCATCAGCAGATGTCAGATAAAGTAATTCATAATGAGGCAGAATTACAATAAATTGCCTTAATTTGTTTGCCATATGCTAAGCATGCCCACATGTCCACATATGGATCAGCTGATGCACAATAACTTGGAGATGAGAAAAATTACTCATATGTCTTAAGGTTTTACCACGTCTGAGTTAGTGACTGTGTGCTCTCTTAACAACTCATTTTTGATCTGGTTTATCAACAAGAACTTTTATAGACTGACATCCATCTTGCTTTATTACACAAAAAGACAAAACCAAAGCAGCTTAAACACTTACAAGCAAGCTTCTATTAGTATGTTACTGAGCATTTGATATAAATGGCATTAAGCACATGAGAATCAGTACTTCTGTTTTCTCATGTGCTTAATGCCACTTATAGTCCAAACATAGTAAAATTTAATAAATTTGTTTTTAAAATTAATTGAGACTTCTGATTAAATCACTGTATAAACATAAAGTATTTAGATTTAAGGTTAAGGCTATTTCTCCATTAGAACTACATGGGATTAAAGAATGAATTAAAATAGTAAGCATTTAATTAATTAGTAAAGATGTGTTTTTCTGTAAGGGGTTGAAGGTTTTTGTTCTAAGGCACCTTAATTTGTCAGGTTATACAGCAGACACCTTTTAACAGATCTGGTACTTCTCAGGTGATGATTCAGCTTTTTGGCCAAAAAAGGGAGGATGTCATCTAGCACCTACTGTATACTAGTTCCATGCTGTTTGCGGCTCAGATGTTAAAAATAAAATAAAAAAAATTTAAAAAATTTAAAAAATTAAAAAATTTTAAACATTTTTTAAAAAGGGAAGAAAAAGAGGTGTTTCTGTTCTATGACTGGAAGATTCAGGGAGCTTTCGAAACTATGATTGGTACCAACAAATTTTTCTATTTCTGTTTCTACATTTTAAATGATCCTATTACTGTGTTTTCTACTACAAAGTTCTTTTGTTTCAATATTGTGATACCAAAATTTGCCATGATGACAGCGTGGTCTTGCAAGCTTAGTTTCAGTATTCTGTAAAATCTGCTGAAGGACAGAAAATAAACCCCTGGAATGAAAGCTGTTCTGTCCTAATTGCAATATTCCAGCTGGGACTGTGTTTGTGTATTCTTCAGAGTTCTGATTTGCCCCAAGGTATTTGTGTCCCACAGCATGTGTTAAACTTTTTACAGATAATAACTTTGCTAAAAAGCTTGCTCAGTAATTTTACTGTTAACCCTCCAACATTATTAATACAGTATTGCATCAGAAATTGCTATACTTCTCACAGCCTTCTAAAATTGTATTTGCTGAAGTTTACTGTTTGCTTCCTTGGAAACCAGCAGTTTGAGTTTAATACCCATCTTGGAAGTGCCGTATGGAAGTCAAAATAAATTATGTAAGAGGTTGTCAATGTTCTGTGTATTTTTCTTTGCTCAGTCTATTTCAGGTAAATAGAAATGTCTGTTTCATGAGAAATAAGGGCAAGGTTTCTACTTATTTCGGTCTCTTTTGGCATCCAAAGTGGACCTAACATGAATACTGAATTCTGAAACAGTGGTAAAATTTTAAGAATCCTGCATTCCCATAGTCTCGTTAAAAACAAAAAAAGAATCAGAAAAACCACTGCAAACAAACAACCACCTGAACAGGTATTAACCAAAACTCACTTCTTATTTCAGTGAGATAGAATTGTTAACAATATGGTATGCAGATAATATAAATAAGAAATAACATTTTAAGAGGATAAGTTTATATTGATCAATTTTGGTACACCTTAAAAGTGACTGTGTCAAAAAATGTGTAGGAACCAGTTAATAGTAAGAGAAGCCAGTCTGAAGTCTTTGTTTAAAAGGAAAACAAAAAAATCTGCTTTGATACTTACTGTGAGACGTGGGCAGGGCCTGCCCTTCCGTCTCCAAGTACTGTTGACTTTACAGAGTCTACACAGAAATTCAGCATTAAGAGCTTGGCCTTTGAAAATAGACAACATTTTCAGCTCTCATGGACCAGAGGCTGGACTTTGTGGGGCCTTGCTTGCCCAGTCTTGAGGCATAGGCAGAGAAGATGGCCCAGATCACTGAGCAGCTGGAGCTAAAACAATGTTTGTGCTTGTTGCTGCTTTAGGGAGTCACTGCCTTGACATTCCTTATCTCAGTGGTAACAGAGGAGGAAAGTGACTTCTCTGGAGCTCTTTTGCTGTTCATACCATTCCTTGCTTGCTGCCCTTTCTTTTCTTCTCCTTGCTACACCTCCAGAAGCCTCAGACCAATGCAAACATGTATCTTTTGTCCTTAATTGCATCTAACCTATGTTCTTACGTTAAGCCAGTTGACCTTAATCTTGCAAATTCTTAAACTCCTTAGGCCAATAATATTATGCATATAAGTTTTCCTGATGATTTCAGTTGACTGGCTAATATATAGAAGTATTGCCATAATGAATGTCTAGTGAGAGTTTTTTTTAGGATGGTAGTTTATATAAAAATCATGATTAAGTTTCATTTATATGTATCTTCTACCATAATAGGTCTTCTACCTCAGATATAGTCAGGTAGAATTTTCCTTTTACAAAGAAAATTTCCAACTTAAATTGATATTTGCAGCTTGAAATTCCAGCATAATATCTCTGTGGATGGGGGAGAACAAAAAAAGATCTTTATCCACAAGCATCAATAAATCGATTATGTGGTGTTCATGCTCAGATGCCCCTCCTGTTTCTGGCTGCACAGCAGCTGTGTGTGACCAGGGGGCCATGCATGTCGCCAGCAATACATCTGAGCTGAACAAAGTGTGATGTTACTCCAGCAAGTGTGCAGGCTTTGTCCTTCCAGTGGCTGACGTCACCCTCCCACTCCTCCTTGGTAATTGATGGTGACGGGCTCTCTGCTGAGCTGTCCCCAACATAGGGACTGAATCAGATCAACAGCTGAGAGAAACCATCAGCAAACAGTCTTGCTCCCTGTAGACAAAGGCTGGGCCCTTTAAACCAGGCCTTAGAAGTACAAGGATTTGCAATAATGGTCGGTGCGGGCTGATATGGCGAAGTTTTCGCTGGTGCACTGCCTTGCGTCGGAGGTTCTGCTCCTGTCAGAAGTGCTGCTGCTGCTGGAAGGGCTGGCCTGCTTGGAGTGAGGCTGACACGCTTGACGGACGCCTGATGTCCCCTCAAACTAAGCACATTGCTCCTGGGGTAAGCATATGTGGAAGGAATGCCGGCCAGACGCTCAGGAACCCTTTAACTTTACTATGAGATGTAGAGGCCGGGTTGCAAGTGAACTTAATTACAGTTAAACTGTTTCACTTTGTTCTCCTTTAGCCAAGCTGAAATGTTGTTGAGAAATGTGCCGGCCTTTTTGTGGAAGTCCAAACCATACTTTTGAGCTTCCTTTTCTGAAACATACTAATTTGACTTACAGTTTGGAAAAACTGTAAAAAAATGAGTTGAGGCGGAGGGAAAGCACTTGCAGGTGGCTGCTGCTGAGGGCTTCTGTCTATAACCCTTTTAAAGTAGTTCAAAGTGGCTTGCTGTTTGTTCTGTGGTTTTGGGGATTGTGTTAAATTGTTTTCTTCTCAATATGAAAGCAATGGGACTCTCTGCTGGCAGTAGCTTGAAGTACATTCTCTCTACAGACACAAACCTTATGTTCTCTATTATTTTTGTTTGGGTTAGGTTGTAACACATTCATGAGTTCTGGTTTGGCAGCATTTGACCAGGTATGTTTATCCTGGGGCCAGGGACTTTTAGTAGCAGGCATCCCACTACACCTGTGCTGTGAAATAAAATTTTAATAGATGACAAATATTATTTTTAAAGTTCTAACAGATGTGCTTTTTCTTTTTACACTATATAAAATAAGGGATGGAGATTAAAATAAAATTAGCATAAACATAAATATAGGCTGACTGTTTGGCTTAAGCTTGCCTCTTTCTATAACATTTATGAGAGATTTGAATAAAGTTTCAGTAAAAGAACAGTACCTTAAGCATGTCAGTAGCTTTCCAGAGTTATTCTGAGAGAACTCAGGGGCATTGTCTTGTGTAACAGCTGCTCCACAGTTGGTCTTTTTTTCTAGAAGGAAATCAGATTTGGATCATTCCTATTCCTGGGTTATTTAGGGATCTCCACATAGGAAACTGATTAGTTATTGCTAATACCCATTCTGTTCTCCTCTTATGGACAACTTTTCTTTATGAACAACTTCTTTTTACTCCAGTTAGACTATGCTCTTATGTTTGTGGGGGAAATAATACAACATAAGGTCTTACAGGGAGTGTGCCGTGTGCCATGAAGCAGGAAAGTGTACGGCTACTATATACGATTCCACTGGACTTATTTTCAGCATGGATATTCAGAATAGTAGATATCAGTTACTAATAGAATCACAGAACCATTTAGCTTGGAAAAGACCCTTACAGTCATCGAGTTCAACCATATTTATAGCTGCCTTTAGTCTTTTCTTATCTAATTAATATAGTAAAAAGCTTAAGTCTTTATGTTTTAGTTTATATACAAGCAATTATTAGGAGTTCTGGTGAATAATATGTTTTGGGGTTCTCTGACAATCTCAATATAACTATAAGCAGGGAGAAATCAGAACATAGCTTTTTTGGGGGGGAAGGTTGTAAAATAAAAAAAAAATCAAATTGGAAAATATTGTTTTTCTAAAGAGAAGCAATCTGATGTTGAAACTTAACAAAACTAAAGCACATGTTTCCATGCAGCATTTTCATCTATCTACTGGTTATCAAATAATGCCATCAAGGAGAGGCTGTGTTTATCTGGTCTATAGAGTGAAATGAAGCTCTTCCCTCATATCACATCATGAAGAAGTCCCAAGTTCCATTTAGCATCATAGAGGCCCTGTTAGACAGAGGAAGATATTATTGACAGGGTAAGGGGATCACAGGGAGTGGTGCTGTGGATGTACTTGTGAACTGAGGAGCAGCAAAAGAGCAGGGAAGGTGAAGTGAAACAGATGGAAAGGAATAAAAGAAATTCAGCCATGTACATTACATGGATTTCTCAACATTTGGTCAACCCTTCTTTCAAAGTGATAGTTGATGACAATTCTGTTCATGTTTCCTTGGGTTTTATTCTAGTCTCTAGATATGTCATGAGGAGAAGACTATTTAGCTTTGCTAATGTGAATTTTGGCTGTAGTCACTTCTTGTTCAGAAGCATTTTACAAGAAGCTGTGCTTGGAAATTAGCATTTTTTTTTAGCAGTACTAGTCCTCAGACATTATCTAATTGAAAAAATGAATTGTTTAAATATCTAGGAGGAAAGTAATCGGAAAGGTTAAAAAAAGAGCTATAGCTTGAGAACTTTCATATGTTGGCATGAATAATTAAGTAAATTTATTATTGATGATAGCCTTTTAATGACAGTTGTTACATCAAAAGTACATTCAAATTGCATAATTGACCAGAAATTCAGATAACTGTTTTATGGGTATGTTTTCCTAAGTTGCCAGATTTCAGGATGTCCCTTGGAACAAGTTGACCCCTGATGTATTCAAGTTAATTAAAATGTTATAGTAGGATGAAATAAAAGAATACTTACTGCATAACCACTGATACGTTTTTACCACCAACACAGTCATTGTAACATAGAACTTCTGAAGCATAGAAACTTCAGTAACTGCCAGAAAGTGTAAGAACATTTTGTCCTTACCTCACCCTCTATGCAGAAAAGTGACACCTTGCCTTTTTCCTATTTACTTGAATTTTCCTGAATTTATGTTTTTAGCATCAGTGAAATATATATTTGCTTCTGGTATTTTTTATTCAGCTTATTCAAATAGCAGTGAACAAGCCTAGGAGTTCATAAACTTAAAAGGGCAAATTCTGCTATTTGCTCCCCAGGATCCCTGGTGTTGAGCTGCCACAAAAAAAAAGGATGTAAAAAGACAGAAGGTAAAGTGCCTTGAAACTTTAGTTGCACTCAGATATCCATTTTATAGGCTATTAAACCACTGGGATGCTTTATTTTTACTCTTTTTTTAAACTTTTTTTCTTTTTTTTTTGTTATGGGCCAAAATACAGAAGATGTCAGAATTTTGAAAAAAGGTTGTCTAATTACATATGAACATGTCAATTTTTGCAATATTTTAGTTACTTTAGTTTATCCCTAAAGTCCTTTGTTATAAGTGCAGTATTTCTTTGCAAAACTTTTGCACTGCTGGTGCTGTGTGTACACTGCAGAAAAGCCTGTGGTTTATACTGTACTCGGAACTGCTTAACAACAGCAACCAGTGTTCTGTGACAATGATGATTTGAAAATTTTCTGACTGACAGATTAAATGTTTATATTGCTGCTCATGGCTTCAGCTTATATTTAAACAAGCTGCTGAGTATTAAAGCGTATGGACAGTCTTTGTATAACAGCTCCAATTTTTTAGGTTTATTTCCTAAGACAAGATTTATGCAATCCCACTTTCCATCTGTCAGTTGTACTTCTCAGGAACTTCAGTGGCCGATTTAAAGCAGACTTGCAGACGTGTCAGAGTAGTAAGTGATTGTAGTAGACCTCCGTGGGGGCTGGAGGAGCTGCTAAAACCATTTCCCCATCGTGCCAGGGTGCCAGATGTGGGGCACTCTCAGACCTCCTCCGGCATCCGGAGGGCAGCATCCATCCAGCTAAGGAGCAGAGCTTTACTCTGCAACAGATGAAACAAACACTCACTCCTGTTCAGCTGGTGGAAAGGGAAGTTTGGGGAGGGGACCTGAGGGTGCAGACCATGTGCTGTGTAGGGAAAATGAGAGAGAGCTGAAGGTATTGTGGAGGTGTGTGTGGGAACCCAAGCTTCATTACTTCTGCTGTCACTAAACAACTTCTTTTTTCTTCAGCTCAGTAATGATACATTGCATTTTGCAGTATTTTACTGGGTATAAACATCTAATTTTTTCTGAATGTTTTGAGGCCGCTGAAAGGATGCTCTCAGGTTGATGACTTATAATTTTCATCACTTAAAAATTATTAGCTGACTAGTTAATGGTATTGGTAGAATATTAGTATCAAAAGAAAATATCATTTTAAAGCTCTCCTAGCAATTCCAGATATAAAAACTAAATATCACTTCCAGTAGGCTCATAGTGATTAAAGAATGCTGGTAGAAAGACTGGCTTACAGATGTAGTAATTGTCTTGGTGTATTCTCAGTTTGACAAAGTCCTCAGTCAAGTATGCATTGTCATTTCTGTCCAATTCCCACAGTCTTATTAAGTACACAGTTCAACAGCTCACCTAATCAGGAGAGTTTCCTTGAAAATATCTGTGACCAAAATGTGCTTGGGCTTTACAATTTTCTCTCTTATTGAAAGCCTTACAATTTGGGGTGGACTAAAAGACCTTTGAAAGTCCCTTCCAATACTAAATATTCTATGATTCTATGATTTGCTTATTTGTTTAAGCAACATTAAGTGACTGGTATTTGATTGAAAGGTTCTGGTTGGTTTTCTTTGCGTTACCTTTGCATATATTTTATCATTCATGTGGAAGAATAAAGTCGTTTTTATGAGCTAACAATGAAACAAGTATTTTCAAACCATAATGTTATTTGAAAGAGTCGTCTCTTCAATATTTGCTCTTTAGAAACTTTTAAATGAATATTCATACGAGGCATTGGAAGAAATAATGTTTGAAGTTTTAAAATACTGTTTTTCAGCAATGTTTCCAGTTTGTCTTGGAAACAGGGTCACTCTGGTGAGTAAGAAGCAGGTTAATGCTTGATTACATAATAGTTTGAATAGCTGATGCTATGGTGGAATTCTGGAAAAGGCGCTTTCAAAATTAGCACTTTGATAATTTTCTGCAAAAGTCAGACTAAATCAGTGAGTTCCCAGGACATTGTGATATTTTCTGGCTGAATGTTTTCTGTCATGAAAATATAATCAGGTTCTATCACTGTGATTTCACATAGGTCTCCGAGCTTCATTAGAACTTGTGTAGACATAAACAAAGCAACTAATCTCATAATGGCAGAAGTATTATATTTTAGGAGAAGTTCAAGGTGTCAGAACAAAACTGCTTGAGAGAATAATTTCCTTCTTAAATTTTAAAAACAACATTCTGCATTGATGCCGGTTCAGTGTAAATCCATTATTCTGTTCCTGTCATGGACAACACAATATACAACTTAGGTTCAGTTTTATGAATTTAGGAGAGGGGAAATTCTTACATCTTGGAATTCAAAATACTGGTTTCTTATAGGTTGCTACCATATTAAGATCAACAATTATGGATTCCTATATTCCAAGCTCTTACATTATTCACTTTTTCCAACATGTTAAATCAAATGTCTAGCAAAGTTTTTGTACTTAGAAGGAGTTTCTCAATGACTTCAGAAATCCTCATCCAATGCACCTTAGTATGATAGATTTGAACCTAGAAAAGATAGTGGGGGATGACTTCTGAGACACCAGAGCAGGTTCACTCTAACCAGGGTGTAGAAAATGGCTGAATCCCTTTCTTGGAGTGTAACAGTCCTGCAGTCTCAGACAGAGAAGGAGAGCCCTGCACAGAAAAGCAGTCTGAGATGTGCTCTTTGCTTTGATGCACGAGCCTTCAGTGCTGTTCAGAGCGTTCTTTTTATGAACACTGATTGGGAATTGTGGCAAGAGGGAGGGGAAAAAATGTGCAAAACAGAAAAATGCAATTGAAAAATCACACTTTCACATTTTACAGTTATATCTAGGTTATAACTGAGGAAAAAAAAAAGTCATTTCAATGTAGGAGAGGAAAGACCTCTGCACCTTCTTGCTCTCTGCCAAGTATTCACTTTCTTACTCTCTGCTAACAAGATTCTGTTAATTTGAGTGGACAAGGAAGATTGGCTAAAAGTACCTTTACCTTCACAATGCATCTCATCAGGGTAGTTCTGAACATGTTGTTGTAACGTGTTTCATTAATTCTCTGTAAGAAGAAACTTACTGCACTTACTTAATCCTTGCACTGCAAACCGCTGTCCCTACTTAGCTGGTTCCTCTGGCCGTGTTTTCACTGCAACATGCTGAGAGTTCTTAGCTAGGGTTGCACATCTGGCTCCCTGCTCATTAAACTGAAGTACATTTCTGTTGTGCCAGGGTGACACCCACCCTCATAGGTGAGAGCCATTACAGCAGCACATATGTGCCTAAATTCCACTTAATTCCTATTTTGAGCTCTGAAGTGGGTCCCAGGGGATACCCTTTCTGCAGAGACAAGTTTTCCAGCTTTCACATTTCACCAGAACTCCTTTCACTGGAGCTTGTTAAATTGCACAAGCTAGTCCATTAAGAGTTAAACATAATTAATCCAAATTTTAGGATTGCAAAACTGTGACCATCAGAAATATTAGAGGTTTCAAAAACAGTAAAAATGAGAAATGGGAACTGAGATTTGAAGAAGTGATGAGGCCAAAGATACCAAAACATTTGGTGATAATCAATCATTTAAATTGATGGAATTGTGGAGTGATGGCTTGTGCCAAAAATGCATAACCAAAGGCAAAATGAGCCAAAATAATTCCTGTGGCCTGCTCTTGTGGTTCTCCTGGTTAGATGCATTTTATTTTCTGAAATGAAAACAGAATTTGGAGGTATCAATAGCTCAAGTTTTACAAGCACTTCTATAAATGTGCTTTTGATATATGGTTGGACATTTTAAAAACAAAAACATTTTAAAGGCACAAGTGCTCAGATGTCTCCTCTATGAACTATCAGTTATTAAGACAATGTCCTGAGTATGGAAACTGCAAGGCAATTGTCCCAGAGGACAACCTGTAAGGGGATCACAATTTTAAGGATGTGGATGTGACCAGAGGGAAATATCCCTCATAATTTAGGGTAGCTCCTGTGTGCAGCCACAAGCCAAAGTTATT
This sequence comes from Pomatostomus ruficeps, assembly GCA_013400735.1. NCBI lineage: Eukaryota > Metazoa > Chordata > Aves > Passeriformes > Timaliidae > Pomatostomus > Pomatostomus ruficeps. The sequence continues at coordinate 159,220 of VYZT01024158.1, read as the reverse complement.
CCTCAGTCTCCAGCTCCGGGCAATCAGCATCTGGCCATGAGGGAGCTGCCCATGGCACTTGAAACATTTCAGTGCCCCCAGGAGGCGAGTGCTGCGTGTGAGAGGTGAAAGCCTTCCACTGAGATTAGAACCCCCTGTTAATTTAATGTTGCGTTCATGTAGGGGTAACACTATAGAGTTAAATTAGTAACCTGCCAATGGAGAGAGATATTTTTAAAGGAAAAATATCCAGCTCAAGCTGTTTTTACAGCATTGTGGAAGTTTTATATATTCTACTTCAAGATATTAAATGTTCTCTGTGAAGATTGTTTCTGTTATTGACATTCTTGTGCTGAAAAGTATCTTCATGTCCCTTTTTGCAATTAATAAATATAGCAAAGTGAATGTTATCTCCTTTTTAATACTCAGGGTATTATTTCTTTTAAATATGGTTGTTGAACTCATTTTTTCTTCAAACCACTTAATGCTCTGACAGAATTTACAGCTGTTTCAGAAGTGTTTGGCAGCACATTCAGCTGCAGGTGACTTCTGTGACCGTCCTAGACCAGCAACAACGTGTTGAGCACTTGAGATGTGCTTTCTGTCTCTGTCCCTGTTCTGTGTTTCACTGCAGCAGGGCTTTAAGAAGACAATGTTCCACATGACTCTACACCACATGTGAAAAATAAAAATAAAAAATCTTGCCCACACATGGGAACAATCACCTGTGGGCAGGTTTTCCAACTTCATAGCATTGATAGCACCTCTCCAGTATCTCAGAGATGCAGAGGATTCATAATACAACAGGTATTTGTATTATGTATCTGTAATACAAATGGTTTCAAGCATGCTCTGTTCCTGACACTCTTTGTTAGCTGGGTTAAATGTTTTAACATCTAGCTGCAGGGCAAGCAGCAGCTTGTTATTTCTGTGACACTGTGAGAACATACTCACGTTATCTTTCAGTGCAGCAGGAGATAGCATGTGCCCCTAATGTATGTATGTTTGCAAGTTGAGAAGTTGAGTCTGCTGTTAGTGTTATCACTGCTGTATCCTGAAATAGAAAAGTGCAGGCAGATTGGATTGTGTTAGAGAATGGTAACCATAATAACCAATAACAATCTGCAAATGATAAGCAGCTTTAATGTTTAAAAATAAAATTTATATAGCATTCCAGTACTTCCATGGGCATACTTTCAGATTTTGTTATTCATTCGTATGAAGTTTGGTTTTGCGATTTAAGACATGACATTAATCTTAAGGAAGTGTTTCATTATTGCATCTTGAATTAGTTGACACTGGTTTATTATATACCTAAATTAAATCTCACAGAATAAAATTTTACTTAACAAGCCTCTTTCAGATGTACACCATCTGTAAGGGAGAATTACAAGCATCCTACGTGATGTATGAAATTTTATGGAAGACGGACTTTGATTTTATGGTTGGATGTAAAAGGGATAAATGCAGAAAAGAAATATGAAGTCTTCTGGAAATCAGTGTAGAGTATCTTGATAATTTGGGATCCGCACCATGTTCAGGGATGCTGCCCATCACTTCTGCTGATATGAAAATTAAACAAACAAACAAAAAAAAACCTTTTTAATTTGCCCCAAACCATGCGCTTTTTTTTTTTTTTTTTTTTTTTGAGGGATGCTTTTAAAAGAAAGGAAGGTATCATTCAAGAGAAGGAAGAGGTCCAAATAGTGTCCTGCCATCCCCCTCCTTGCCTGTGCCCAGCACACATACTCTAGCCAAATTACTTAACCTGTCCTGAAAGTGTCTGAGCAATGTAGTGCTATGAGCAAGCTGTTAACTCTTCTGGGTTAACATGTTCTCAGTCCTTCTTGCTAAAACAGTCCTGTCATTTTCATAAAGCAGTTGGATGGTGCTTAGAACGTGGAGTCCCGTTTCAGTTGTTCTTAACTGCTGAGACTCTGCGGGTACCACCACACCACGTTCGGAGGGTTACATTGGCAAAGAGAAGAACCGGAAAAGACCCATTCTTCTAAATGTGCTGATGTCCAGAGGAGCAAGGCAGCCTGGCCTTCAAATTTGTGCTGTAGCTCTTTCAGGGCAGTAACATTCCTGAAAATTTAAGTTTGTGCTGCTGGAAGTGTGTTGTCAACAGTTAGAGTGGCCACTACGGGAGAACATCAATGGGAGAGCTAAGATTCATAGGAAAAACTAAAGAACTAGTTGCTAATCATAATTTTCACATATAAGTAATCTTGTTAAGTAATTAGTCAGTGCTGGTGTGGGATGGGATGAGATGGGATGGGATGGGATAGTTTGGATGGAGGGTAATTAGAGTGAAAGAGTTCTTGCTCCTTCATCCCAAATGTGAGAAGGAACAAGTTATTCAGAGGTTTTTTTTGCCAGAAGTTCCTTTAAAATGAAACATTCACATTTAAAAGAGACAATTCTTATTGCTTGCTGTGTAAAGGACTTACAAGCTGTTGACATTCTTCACTGGGAATTTGAATTTGAATCTGAATTAGGTAGGAGAGAGTCAATTGCTTTCCATTAGAGTTCCTGAAGATAAAATTGCTGTTACTATTGGATATAAGTTGAAAGATTCTTGTTTATCAAGAAAGGTCTGTTTAGTCTATTAACCTTGACAACCATGTCAGCATTTTTTTCTGTTTGTTTTCCCAAAGGCACTGTGTTGAAGTACTATGATATACAAAGCTATTTATAGTGTAGACAGTTCATAGCTATGCTTAAAAGACATGGGTCAGGGTTCAAATACCGTAGTTAAATGCTATTCTCTTTGACAATCTGAAAAGTCACTATGCTTAATCCTTAAAAATTAAAATGGAGAGATGGAATCTCTAAAATATCAATGTGAATCAGATATTTTTTAAATTACTTTTTTTAGGTTTCACAGAGTGGTTGAGGTAAAAAGGAACCTCTGGAGCTATGAGTTACCTGCTTAGATCAAGGCCACCTAGTGCTGTTTACCCAAGACCATGTTCAGATGGCTTTTGACTGTCTCCGAGGACTGAGACTCCACAACCTCCCTGGGCAAGCTGTGTCAGTTCTCTCTCATCCTCACAATAAAATAAAAAATCACAACAAAACAAACCATATCACCACAAAAAAAAATCTCCATGTTCAAATGGATTTTCCTATATTTCAATCAATACTTGTTGCTTTTTGCCTTTTCAGCGGGAGTCACTGAGAAGAGTCTGGCTCTGTCTTCTTTACTCCTCTTCCACCAGATACTATACACCGATAGATTTTTATGAAAGGAACAAAATTTAGCGAAGTAATCAGGGAAAACAAAGTCCACATATATTGACACACCTGTGTTTTTACCTGTTTGCCTTTGTTAACAGATGATTAATATTGCTGTTGCTGTCTTGGCTTCCACAGATGAGCAAGGGCTACTTTAAAAAGTGCTTTCATACAGTAGAAAGCTAAATAAGTGATTTATTTTATCCTTGTGATTTACTTCACCATTTCAGACTGTAGTCTTGACTCTCACAGTCACAGTACTTTATTTTTCTTTAGTCTGAATGCTGGTTCTTGAGGCCCAGTCTTCACCAAGTCGCGTTGGCGTAGCTCTCTGTCACACATTTCCAAGAACATGTCCTGCTGGAAAGTGCCAGTGGGGGAGAGGAGCAATTCCAACCTTAGCTTTGTTTCCACCTGCCATTTTTTAGACCTGTTTCTGTGGTTTTGACACTTTCTGCCTTTATCCCAGTTCCATTGCTATCCCAAAAATAGGATAGCAACTTTGTCTCTTTCTGAAGTCTCCAACTTACAGGTTTTCCAATTGCCCCTATTTTGCTTGATCAGCCAGTTCTGCCCAGGCATCCCATCTCAGCATTTCTGCCCTGGTTCACATCAGTTCACTCTTCCCTGGTTACCTCCTACCTTTAGGCTAGTCAGGTAGCCGGCTGTCCCTATGAAGGTCTTTCTGAATCCTAATGTGCTCCCTGCCTACTATGAACATTTTTCTTGCGTAATCTTACTTCCTGTCTTCTGGCCTGGCTTCTAGACTCTGCTCCCTGTGGGTCACACTGCTTCCACCCATCCTTGTTCTGCACTCTGATTTTCTGCTTTTCCCATCCCACCACTTCTCCAGCCTCATTGTTCCCAGATTACTTTTTCCAACCTCTCTCTCCCTCTACAACCCTGCCTCCCACTCCCCCATCTCTTCCACTTCTCTGCTCAATCTTTCTGTGTGGACCATAGCATTCTGTCTGCAAGGGTCAGCACTGGTGACACACTGCCCACCCTCTGCTGGCCAGTCCCTTGCCACACTAAGCTACTGGGGGAAGGATGTGCAGCAAAAACCCAGTGCTGTCACTTAGCTGGGAGTGGAGCACAGGTCATCCAGCAGTGCTTTGCTCAGCTTAAACACCCTCAACAGGAGTGGCATTTTTGCAGACTTTTAACTCTTGAACCATGAAAGCTATATGCAAATTTGCTTTGTGGAGCCCTGAGACAGACTTTGGTACCTGTCATGATGTTTCAATTCAAGAGAGCAATGAGCAATTCAGCTTATTTACTGTCCAAGCTGCCAGACTCTGGCTGCTTGTACTGTCTGTAGTGAGAATTACTTGTGACATGAAAGTCACTTACAGTGACAGTCTGAATAATACCCTAAGTCTCTATTCAGTATATGTGAACTGCAATCCTCTCTGATTTCATATTCCTTCCCAATGTACAGGAGCTGATGGAATGATTTTTAGAAATAAATTATCATAATTTTTATTACATAGAAAGCAATAAGTTTTCCTTATTTTTGATGTTAGGAGTACTTGTAACATTCCTGCTAGCTTTTTTTTTTTTTTTTTCTCAAAATGTACTTGTGAGAGCCATAACCAAAAGGGAGCAATCAAGCTACGGCACCCAAATTTCAATTGCTTACAAGAGCTGTTTCAGACAAGCAAAGTAATGCGTGATGACACTGGCTTTGCCTAGTACTGACAGGTGTGGTTTCACACTAAAAACACTGTGCAGGAAAGCTTAGCCAATTACATTAAAGCTAATAAGTTTGTGTGACTGCACTCATTCAGCATCAATAGGAGCAGCCAGCTTGGACAAGTGATTATTGCATTTCAGCAGAGGTGTCTGATGCCTGTTAGCCTCCATGCAGGAATGGTGCATGTTTTATTTACTCTCTGGGAATGCACTATTATATTATTTGTTTGAAGCATAATTTGCAATTGATCTAATGTGAAGCGACCAGTTCAACTGACAGATTAAACTAATGCTATTTTGTAAACATATGGTTGGAAATAAAATTAATGTCTTCTGATTTCTAATTTGCCTTTTCCAACCATTTTCTTGGGTTTAACTCTGCTTGTGGATACATACAAGAACTTAAAAAAATCCAGACTCTTGAGTCACATCACATATAGTCAACAGAGGACTAAAGGTCTGTTTTGACAGAGAAAACAGATTGAGAGAAGAATATCCTACTAACTCACGCAAAGAAATTGAGGTAGTCAAGACAAGATCTATTTAAAATAAGCAGGGGGTGATGCAGGGGAAGGATCAGGGAGGATGTTTACAATGTATTTGAACTGCTTCATTTGCTGCTTTTGTTAGGAAAGAGGTCTTGTTTTCTTTCTTCTGTGGAAGAGAAGGAAATTGAGTAGCACAAACTGGTTTTCAATGCTGCATGTGTTCATGGTATCTTGTCATGAGATGTGTATATGATATTAACTTGATTATAGATATATATGGACAAGCATACACCCACACATTTCCTCCCTAAGACACTACGTATTCCATTTTTTTTTTCTTAGTGCTTATGTATAGTTCTGGTTATAGGATATGGTGCTATCAAACAGTATGAACTATAAGGAATTGAGAGGACTGAGCTGAGAGAATGGATGAGTTTCATAGTGCTGTTTGAAAGCCGTTTTGATCGGGGTTGTGTTACTAGATGCCGACTGGTGGCCTCTTCCTCAGTTGTAAAGAACAGCCTTTCCCAGAGGGCAATATTTCTGCATGCCTGGTTTACTTTATGCTCTATTCCTAAACCATCTTTAATGGGATTTATTTTTAAGCCCCTTTTTAATATTAGTTTGGGAATGCAGTTGGTGAATTAGTCTCTGAAGTCTTTTAGTTGTATTTTATCCTGCTTTTTGCCTGCTTTTACTCTTTCTTGCCTGCCCTGGCTGGACTTAAAGTTGCCCCGGGGCGAGGCGGGTCCTTGGTTTCTTCTGTCCCGGTGTGGTACTGTGTGCTGGATCCGCTTCCCGCGCACTGGAGGTAGCGGTGTAACTTCTCAGTTACCTGCGTGCCATTGTGCTACAGAGATAAAATTACACCGCGTTTACAGAGCAGTCTGGGACTAATCAGTGGGAGGGAGCGATGAAGTGAGTGAAACACAGAAAAGGGAAACTATTCCGGGCTGTGTGCCTCGTTTGTTTGTTTTTCAGAAGAGATTTTTCTTTTTTTTTTAAGCGATAGATAGTGAGATAGCTGCATGGGTTTCTGCGGCACTGTCAGAGCAGCGAGGGATCCGTGCGAGCCGAGCTCCCCGCGGTTCACCCAGTGCTGCCGGCGCATCCCGGCCGGAGCAGCTGCCCCCTGGGCCTCCCCCGACCGCGGTTCCCAAGCTGCTCCCGGGCTGTTCCCGGGCTCTCCGGTGCCCGGCCGCGGCTCTGCGGGCCCCACTCGGGCTTTCCCGGCCGCGCTTTCCCCGCACACACTTTGGGAAGCGTCATGACAGGCGGAGCACGACCGGAACGTGGCGCTGGCGCTGCCGCTGCCCGCACCGCCCCGTCCCTCTGTCTGCCCCGCACCAGCCTGTCTCTCTGCCCGCACCGCCCCGTCCCTCTGTCTGCCCCGCACCAGCCTGTCCCTCTGCCCGCACCGCCCCTGCTGGGGCTGCCCGCACCGCCCTATCCCGCCCCGTCCCGTCCCTCTGCCCGCCCCGCGCCGCACGGCTCCGCACGCCGGGCGCTGCCGCTGCCGCCCGCGGAGTTTCGCATTTTTCCATCCCGCCGGTCCCGCGGCCCTCGCAGCAGAGACTCCGAGTTCATGCCCGAGAGCCCAGTGCCTCGGGAGCAGCCCAGGCGTGGGAAAGCAGCCTGAGAAGCCTGCCCGGCTGGGACACGGGAGCTGAGATGCAGTGGAAGATCTGACTTCGACTGGGAGCTCCGGGCAACTGGTGTCAGACTGTGAAGGTGTAACTATGTACCTTTTTGGCAGTGAGGATTACGAAGCGGTAAGATGTAAACGAAGGATTTTTTTTTTTTTTCTTCTCAGTTGTTATTTACTTTTAATGTTCCTGTCTCAGAGTTTATTGGGCAGCTTTGAGTTTCTGTCAGTACCGTTTTTTCTGTGGTTGAACTTTAGTATTCACCCATTCGATTGCTTTTTAAATATGACATTTTTCTTCAAGTTCTTCAAGTAGAGAGATACTATTTGCTAGATAAAATTGAATTTACTTGCCTTGTCTTGTTTATTGCATTGTGGTGATATTGAAAATATTTAACTACTGAATATTTTGAGGCTATTTGGACTGAGTTAAGCAAAGCCATGCCTCCATATAATTCAGAATTTGTCTCATACTTTGTAATGTAAATAGACTACAAAGAGCTTATGGAACTGCCCTTAATAGTATGTTTGTGGGGATGTTGCCAAATCATTTCTTTTGTACAGTTCAAAGCATGCCATTGTAATGTACTGCAATGTCCATCAAAAGAGCTAGTTTAAAAAAATCCCAAACACACCCATATTAAGATCTGACACTCTTTAGTTAAGTATGCGTGTAAAACAGTGTTTAAAATAAGTTGATGATGTCAGAAAAAACCAGAAGAAAACCACTAATAGCTCCACACTGTTGCATGATATTGTTAGTTGAGTTAAAAGTTTGCAGTTTTGCAGGCTGTGGTTCAAGTGCTACGTTATAAGCAAAATGGATGGATACTTCCACCCACACACACTTGTGACCTAGTCCAAATCTGAGGAACTTTGGGGGAAAATGACACTGAAAAATATGTATGAACTCTACTACAGGACATCAAAATAAATTTCACATGCTAAAAAGTGGCACATTCTTTGCATATAACTGGCAATTGCAAATGTTTTGTTTTGATTATTAAAGTTGCTCTTTGAAGTATAAAAGGGCCTTTTATGGCAGTCTGGGTTCTACAGCACATTTCAAGGAATTAATTTAGTTATTTTGGATTTTTTTTCTCTTTCTTTTCTCCCTTTTTAAATTCCAGCCAGCTATGTTTTTGAGATGCGTGAAATGTAGAAGATCTTCAGGAAAATAATTTAAGTGCAACTGTCTGTGCATTGAACTCAATTGTGTACGTGTGACATTCACAAACTTTCACAAACCAATCTAAGGAGCTGAAAAGAACTTAGTTTTTCCAAAGCAGTAAGGCACATGGCATTGCAGTGATTATGCTATACAATGTTTACTTGTGTATAAAAGTTGTAAAGCAAGAGAGAGTGTCAAACTTTGAAGATTTTTTTTTTTTAAATTGGTTACATTTAGATATTTGTAAAGGGTTGCAAATCTCTCTTAACAGACTTTTGCATTTTGCTCTTCATTCCATTGCATCCAGTGGAGTTACTTCCTGGTTCATACAGCAAGCAAGTCTAAAATTTTTAAAATGTCTTGAAAATAATGTAGATGACTGAAGACTGAAGATGACCATTCTTTGGATTTAAATCTCAATCTATGTCTCTGATGCTGTTTTAGCTTCTAAAAAATATTGAAGTATTCTGTGTCATAGAAAGTGGTTTAATGTTTGAGACACCTCTCCCAGGCAGGTGGGCCATCTCGTTCCAGTCCCTTTTCTGTTATACAGTTGTGCAAAGTGAAGTAGCATCAATAGAAAAAAGTCGGAAGTCCACAATAAATATGTGGGGTTGGGATTTTTCCATTTCCTTTTCTTTTGTTCTCTTTGATATCTCCTGAAACTAATGGGTAATGATCTGCTCAAACAAAACGTGTCATTGAGTGCAAACTAAAATATCATTTGGGTTTTTTCTTCTTACTTTTTCTTTAGAGCAAGATAGTTCAGGGGAAAATAGGGATGCACTTTTTTAGGGTTATTTTGGCAGCCAGACTTACCAAGATGTTCGCTTTACTCAGTGATAAGTAAAATAGAATAGAAGGTGTACATACAGCTTGAAGAACACTTTTATTGTGCAGTAATCGCTAAATCAATGTGAAACTTCTATCTGTACAGATCTGTTGTTATGAAGCCATATGCTCTGTACTGTGGAAAAGGCATTTGTTTTATCTTCCCACACAATTACTTGAGTCACTGAGGGACAAAGTTAGTGAAAAGTGACAGTGAAGAATTTCAGGATTTAATTTTAAGTTTACTATTAATTTAAAGCAATTTTAAATAGGTTTAAGGCATACTAGCTATGCATATAAAATTTGATTTTTACCCTAGGGAGGAGACTATTGATGAAATGAAACATAGTAGCATTAAAGCATCTTTTAGAGGAATTCAGTAAATCTATCTCTTAAAACTCAGTCTTTAAATAGAATAATAGAGAAATGGAACTGTTTGTGATCACTGTTTGCATTTCATATGCACACACATGTCCACGTGAGCATGCACACACATTTGCAGAAATGTGAGTATCTGAAGAAATACTCTAATTCAGCTGAATTTAATAGCAAAATGTCGCACACTGGTACTACCAGCTTTTGCATCTGGTGTCCACTTCGCTTTCGTTTTGTTCCTGTGAATAAACAGGCTTGGATTATTAGCTTACTCTGAGTGCATAATAAGACTAGGTATCTGACAGCACTGATAATCAACTTTGATATCATCTCCCACCAACCTCAGCTAACAAAGATAGTATTGCTTAAGAGCTGGTTATCAAAAGAAGAAAGCTGGGGTTTATGGCCACTTCATATTAAAAATAAAAACAAAGTGTCATGATACAATGACAAAAGCTGTATTTTTGAAATTAATAATAAAGCTAGGTAGCAGTGGTCCTTTCCTATTTCCATTGGTATTTTCATAAATGTTCTAACTTAGGATACCGTGTGTCTTTCACATTACATTTTAAAACTTTATGTAGATGCTTATTAAGCTTTTTATGACTGATGAAATGAATATATAGTATCTTTTTAGGCATTCTTTGCCACATACCTGGCAAAGTAGATTTGTTTGTGTATAGTAAGCAATTTTATTTCATAAATACAGGAAACTGTAAAAAGCTTCAGGCCCAGCAGTCTCATTTATGGCTGTAACTTGTTTGTTTAGGCATTTTCCTGTTTGTTTGCTAAGTAAACCTCTAGTTAAAGCGAATAAATAAATAAACCAAACAGAATTGGGGTAGTTTATCAAAAATGTTGCAGAAGGATGGAGCTCCTTTTCACAGATGCCTGTGAAAGATTGTAGTCTGCATTAACTTCCCAAAACAAAACATCTAAAACTTACTCCCAACAGTCTTTGAGTTCCACATAAGAATGATGGGACTCTAGACAGTGCTTGCAGGTTTGAGAGGCTGGAAAGTTTGGGAGGCTCTCCTGTGCCCCCAGGCTACACTTTGCCCGGCAGAGCATTGCCCTGGGGCTGCAGAGCATCTGCTCTTCCTCCCTCAGGTGGGTCCTGCCAGGGCTGTGGCTGCTGGGCATCTCCAACCTTGTCCCTCCTGCCTTCCTGGGGCCCTGGTGGAGGTGTGCCAGGGCTGATAGCACCAACTTGTCCCCAGCTGGGCACGGGACACCTTTAGTGTTTCATCACTCCTTCCCAATGGCACTATCACCTGGCAGAGACTTTGTGCTCTGTTGTGTTGTGTGCAAGATCCAGCACTGTGATGGAAAGTGTAGGGTTAATTAGGATTTCTTCTGAGAAAAAGCTAAGCATTGGAAAGCTACTTTTTAGCAGAATAATTCAAAGGCAGCAAGTTTTTTTTGGTGATTGGTCATTTAAGGAAAATCACTGAATTTCATTCATGCTATTGCATGCAACTTGCAGACTTTTGTGATGAGTTTTTAACTTTCCTAAGAAACTCAAAACTTGGCATTTTTGATCTCCATAGATATTTTTCTTGGAAAATGTCCTGCAAAGAGTGGGAAACCTCTTTGTAAGTGGAGTGAATTGGTTGTGATGTTTAGAGCATATGTTTTGGTTGCCTTGGAAATCCAGCATTTGTCACTTGTGTTCTCCAGGCAAAAGTTTTGAACTTGTCCATTTAAATTAAATCTTCGCTTCCATTGAGTTTGCCCATGTCCTCTTGCAGGATGGAGCACTTCTTATGGAATACTAAGTATGATGTTGATAAATGCCAGTTATACTCATAGCTCCTGCTGGGCAGAATTATCTTCTAAAAAGTATGAAAATCTGTCTGCTAAATTTCTGAAAGAGGGGAATATCTTGAAGCAGTCAAATGTCATTCAGGTTTGAGAAGAACTACTTTTTGACTGCTCTTCATGAATCAGACAAATCCCAATTCTGTGTGTACAGGCATTCTGCTGATAGGGCTGATTTTGCTGTGTCAAGGGAAAATCCCACCTATTTTAGAAATATGCTATTGTAAGTCCTAGAAGTCAGTAAGGAGAACACAATAATGTGTTTCTTCTGAGTCATTGCTACTTACCTTATTTCAGAAACTGAGTGAAGGAAGAAAAGGGTGGTGTCTGAGATCAGAGAGAGTCACTTGTTACTGTTTAGCAACAGTAGTTTTCATCATACTGTGGATTGACACAGGAATGTGTCTAAAAATCATAAATCAGAATTGCTTTTTTGGAAACCTCTCCCTTGAATTGCATGTTTATTATTACAATGATAGTTTGGCAAATTACCTGTGGTAGAACACTGTAAAAATTTAACCATATGATTTTGGAATGGCTTTTCCATGTTCACCTTAGTTCAACCTAAGGCAACAACATCTAGAGCTATGTTCAACTAGGTAAGTTGTACAACACGTGAGTGTAACTTGAAGTACAGACTTAAAAGGCGGTCAAATTAAATTCAGTCTCTGAGGTTTACTTCAGAGCCATGAGTCTGTCCTTTGACAAATCCCTTGACATTTTGATTCTTTATCTTTAAATTTTAAGAGACACTTGGTTTGTTTCTAGTGACAATAGCACTTGGTTAATTTTCAACTGTAAATACTGTACAGATGCACAAGGAATGGAGTTATTAATGCCTAAAACTGTGTGTTTAGTGAGAAAAACTCTTATGTGGAAGAAAGAAGTGCTTATACATGAAGACAGATGGGCTCACATCCAGAGCTGGATGTAGATTTCTGAAACAGTCACCCCTAGCAAGCCTTTTTCCTGTGTATTCTCTGCAGCAGCCAAAGTGTAGAAGCAACACAGTTTTCTTTTCCTAAATTGGAAAAATGAGGGTCATTCTGTATGGCATCATTCCCCACGACTAGCTCAGAGACGTCACAGCTGTGTTTTAAGCCCTGCATGTGAGTTTTGGGATTTCCCCCAGGGAAGCCTGGGAGAGCTGCTGGTTTCGATGGCGTAGCAGAATGGCTCCTGAAGCAGTTTCACTTTAGAATAGGGAAACACTAGAGAGGAAAACCTTCATAAACCCATGCAGACGAAAGTATTGGTCATTTTTGTGTTACTCCCAAGACACCCAGTGTACTTTCCAGTTAGTAATTTGCACAACTGTAGTGACTATACCTTTTTCCCCAGAGAAAAAGCAGTGTTTAATCTCACCTCCTGTAGTTTATGTGAAGTAGATTCTTTAATAATGGTGTTACTATTGGACCTTCATATAGCTTCTATTTTCTTGCCTCCTGTCTTTAATTTGAATTTCAGTGACTGAGGATGTAGCCTTTTTTATTTTTGACAGTGTATTGAAGGTATTTGTAGTGTATCTGACCTGCCTCTGTCCCCACAATCCAACACACGCGCAGTCAGTAAGAAGGTGGGGAGCTCTGTGGAGGCCATGGGTGGAGGCACGAGCTGTAGGCCCTGTTATGCACTTGAGTCTATAAGCAGTGCATCAGCAGTCCCTCAGGCAGAGCTCAGAATGCCTGGCTTATGACGTAGGGTCCTGGGGTCCATGGAGCTCTGGGAGATTAAAGACAAGGTTTCTCCTTCAGGAAATAACTGTTAGAAATAGATATTTCCAACAAAAAATATGAGGCAAGTTAATGACTGCAATTTACCTGGATCCTTTTGTACTGGTTTAGTGCCGAGTGGTGTCTGAACACAATGAAGGAAGGGAACGAGCATATCTCTTATTGTGGAAGAGGATCATGGTGAGTGCATCATGTTTGAGAAGCAGGTTTGTGCCTCAGGCCCTGTGAAGTCACCAAAGGGTTTCTGACATTCAGAAACCAACACCGCTGACCAGCTTCAGGAGTTAGCAAATAGCAAAGGACAAGTTTACTTCTGTTTAAGGAGTAGAGGGTAAGAGAAGTGTAGTGTGAACACTGGCCTGCGTTGGCAGGACCAGTACATTTCACCCCATAAACACGAAGAAAAAATAACAAAATCGAAGTACTTAAAAATTGCACACACAGATGGTGTGGGTGAACAGCCTTGTGAACACTTCTCACAAAATCACAGGGTGGTTGACAGTTAAGGACATTTCTGGAGGTCACCTGGTCCAATCCTCCTGCTCAGGCAGGGCCACCTAGAGCCAGTGGCACAGGACCTGTCCAGACTGCTTTTGAGTATCTGCAAGGATAGACTCCACAACCTGCCTGGACAACCTGTGGCAGCGCTCAACCACCCTCATGGTAAAAAGTTCCTGAAGTTCTGAGGGAATCTCTGTGTTTCAGTTTGTGCCCACTGCCTCTGGTCTTGTCACTGGGTGTCACTAAGAAGAGCCTGGTTCCATCCTCTTTGTACATTCCCTTCCACTATTTATACACAGAAAGATTGCCCTGAGCCTCTTCTTCTCCTGGCTGAACAGTCTCAGCTCTCTCAGCCTTTCCTTAGGTAAGACATGCTCCAGCCCTTTCATAATCTTTGTGACCTTTTATTGGACTCTCTCCAGAATGTCCATGTCTCCCTTTTACTGGGGAGCTGGAACTGGACACGTCACTCCAGGTGTGGCCTCACCAGTTCTGAGTGTTTTGTTTGTATGTTTTTATCACAGCTCCCTTTTTTTTTTTTTTTCCCCCCACTATTACTTACGACAGACTGTAAGATGAAAGTGTAAGCAAAGGGTAGAGAGGAGTAGAGTGTGCTCCCCACCAAACTGCTTGAGGGAGCTCTGAACCTCTCAGCTGCTTTTCCATTTGTGAGACAACAGCAGGAAGGAGGGAAGAAGTCTCTCACAGAACCTGGCTTCTGAGTGTGTTCATAGCACGAAGTCCTGATGAAATCTGCAAATTTGTTTGTTGGTCTTGGTTTCAGTTTATTTCCATCTGAAGGAAATTTCCACGATAACGGCCTACTTCCTGGCAATGCACTGATCAACCTCCTGCTGCACAAGGCAGTTTACCTCAGTGATGTGAACCAGCATGGACTTTGAAAAAAAAAATTACCTAATAACTTCCTGATCAGGAATACTTGGGTATTCCCAAGTATACACTTGGCTATTTTTCAGTGAGGAATTTGAATGAAGCTAATGTAGCCATAACAAGTGCTAATGGTAGGAGCAGTAGTCTAGGCAGGGCAGTACAGAGTTAACAACAAGCTAGTTGATTGGGCTTCTCTGATTTATGTAGCTACATACTTAATTCTTGGATTCCTCTGCACACCTTTGTGTGTGTGTATGTGTGTGTGCGTGTGTGTTTCTAGGCTTTTGGGAATTATTTTCAACTTCCTCCCTGTTACGCCACATGTATTCATAATTCTTATTTAATTAGATGTCAGGAGACCTATGTAGCTAGAGAGGTCTTCTAGGTAGAAGATACTAATGGCATGTGGTTTAAGTAATCAATTTATAATGCTCGGGTTGGAGCCTTACATGCAAAAGTTAAGATACTTAGGAGAAGGTGGCTTGAATGTCTTTAGTAAAAGAAATGGGATATGCATATGCTATGCATGAATACGGTACAAAAAAAATCCAAACCTTGCAGAGACCCCAATATTCTGCCTCTAACAGTAATGTTACTTTAAAGTTTGTTTTCCAGTTAAGTATTTGTGATGTGCATTTTGATGTGTACATTGTTTAGCCTGTGGATGGATGTAAGGTAGCAGAAGGGGTAGCAGAAGGGGTAGCAGAAGATGTTTTATGAGCAAAACTGAAATCGTGACTTCCCTACAGCACATATGGAAAGCTAAAGTCAAACAGGCATGTTCGCGCTGTCTGCCATCCGTGCCTGCTCGCCTGGTGCAGCAAGCTGCCTCTTTTAGATGCTCTGTCCTGGTAGCACAACTCTTCTCCCATCAATGGTGTGTGAGGTGGTGTCTGGCAGTCGAGATAGCTTGTTGCTCTCTTGACCTTTCAAAACTCTAGTGGTTACAACAGCTCAATTCAGCACTCCTAGCAGGCAGGCTGGATATAGTCCAGTGGCGTTTTGATAGAAACTTTCCACACAGGGAAACCAAGGGACAAAAATCCCATTTCAGATTATCTGAAGTTTATTTGATAGTCTTTTTGGGGCACAGATCCTTTTTTTTTTCCTTTTTTTCTTTCCTACCCCCCCCCCCCCCCCCCTCTCCCCTT